>JAPQLA010000012.1:21426006-21445725 GCA_029822935.1 Naso vlamingii | reverse complement strand
GCTTCCTGGTTTTCTAAACTACGAGGCCGGGCGGGTGGGGGGGTCAATCAAGTGTCCAAAACATTAGTTCTGTCAACGGAATTTGTGTTAGCGCATTATTACCTGGTTGATTTTGACAACCCTACTGAAAACACAATTGCATCGTAAAATCTGTCCTTGGCACCACAAACCTGAAGTTAAGAGAAGCAGTCAACACGAGGCAGGTGATGCTAGCAATATCAGCTAATGCTAACTGGCCCCATGTAGTTTACGGAAGCCACGTGCTATTCCAGTTAACCAGACGACCATCTATGAATTGAAAATACCCACTAAAGTAAATATATCAATTCCTAGGTAAATTCTACTGAATCAGATTAGAAGTGTTTTGCATCATATTGTTACAGATGAATCTGTTTTGGTATCATGGCAAGTCGTTAAAAAGTAATGAAATTTACAATAATGTGTGAGATTTGTGTAAAATTGCATTCACATAGTGTCAGGCAGGGGGTAGACAGCACGGTGGGCAACACCTCCTGAACGGCACAAAGGAAGGAAAGGAAAGGAAAGGAAGGCAAAGAGAAACACACATGAGGATGAGTTGCCACGGTAATGTTGTATTGTTTACAAAGAATGGGATAAAATACATTAAATGAAATTATTTCATGATTATTATTTTAAGTCATTATTTTAGTAATGCATGTGGCTGTAAAATGCAGTTTTTTCTTAATTTTCTGTTGCAAACCTAAAACAAAAGTTGAATTCCGTCCAAAATGTAGTGTTTTGGCCGACAGTCAGCTTGGTGCTGATTGCCTGTCATATATCAGCTTTTTGTGTGACATCTCAGTAGGTTTTCGGGCTCTGGTAAATATAACTCCAGTTGTTGCACCAAAATAATCAGCTTTTCATTGTCGAGTTCAGCCCTGTGTTTGTCCTTGTGTTTTAAATTCTGTCGAGGAGGACAGCATAAAGATAAAATATTTTAACTGTTGTCCAACGCCGTCTGCCGTTGCCTTTGCTGAAATTCTCCCTTAACCTTTTCACACTTTACTGTCCTGCTCTCGTCCATTAAAATTACATCTGGTTTGCCATCTACTGTGCCTGATTCCATGTGAATGCACATGGAATTAGGCACTCTACCAGGCACTCTTTGTGAATGCAGCATAAATTGGCTTTAATTGCCCTTTTTTTTGTCACTCTTAGTTGAACTTTCAAGTGGAAAATTTGGGCTTGCACACAAGAAAACTAATTCACAATCTTTACCTAAAGTGAATCCCAGTTGTTAATATTTTATCAACTGGGGAAAAAAAATGCTGCCTTTTAACTAACTAAAGCGCAAACCAAACCACAGTAAGGACTCTAATCCACGAATCTAGCGTCTGAGTCCTGCACTCTGTTCGCAACCGTGACTCCAGCTTTGATCATAAATGTAGTGTTTAATACGATCATACAGAGGCGGTTCATGCACAAAAGACAGTCACGATAAAAAATTCATGTCTATGTACACAAACCTTATAGGTTACATTTCTTCAAAACTGCGAGAACTGCCATGATATATTGTGGATTGTGTATCTACATACGTATGGAATCGTCTCAAAGGGAGAGAAACATCTACAACGCTTTACAAAATGGTCAACAATATTACATGGTGTGCATGAGCAGTAGTAAAAAGGCTGAAGCATACAAAACATTGCCATGGTTCGTATTTATCATTTAAATACAAGCAGAATAACAGTTTGCAGGAGAGAGCTTTGTGTATTTGCTTGGTCAGGCGGATGGTTCATAGCATGTAAGATACACACATAATGAAAATGGCAGACCTGGGAATGTAACAGACAGCAGGTGCCAAAAGTTCTACTTTTTCTGTCTTGCCTTTATCTAATTCATTTACTGCAGAGTCTGGTTTTCTGGCAGGGTGGTCAGAGATAATGTTAATCTTGGTGAGCAGCAGTGGGAAACCATGCAGTTCCATACAACACAACAGATTGTGATGATAACACAAATGTAGTCAGAGGCAGACACAGTGGACTTATCTCCACGCCAAAAAGTTTGCGAGAGGCCATGTGTGACCGTACAGTTCTCGAGTTAGTCTGTTATGTTGATTTTATTGTATCGTATGGTCAAAGTCTGAATACCACAAAGCCTTTACGCATTTCTCATGTCAGTCCTATATATTTGATCTTTATTGCTTATAATGGGAAAGTGATTTCACAGTGTGTGTGAAGGACAAACGCAGGTAAGAGTAATGCTGATAGGTGCTGATTGGTGGTGCCTACCACTGAGTTAAAGAGAGCAGTAGAATCAATAACCTTCTCTCTGGGTCTTTTTTTATTTCAGGACAGGGATCATTCAAGTTTCTAATTGACAACTCATCAGACTCCCCGCTATTATGACTTCATTATATCTGCAGAGATAAAAATTAATGAGAAGCAGAGGCACTGGATGGATATGCCAAACTTAGCATTCATTTACATTAAAGAGGGAAACTCTCACTTGGCCGCAAGCATATCTGTAATGACTTTAATCTACGAGAACTTCTAATTTAATACCATAGTTCATTCATTGTTATTATTCTTTATGACCTTGTATATTTATTACTTTAAGCTCCCATCTTCCAATTCTGCTTGATGATCCCTCATTACACACATTTATTCTTAATGTTTACTTTCTCTAAACTCATTCCTCTATCATTTCTGGACCCCCCTCTCAGTGCTGCACTCCCACCTCCTCTCGCTCTCGCTCTCGCTCCCTCTCCTCCGACAGGGATAGGTTTCATTACTGTAGTCAATCTGGGCCCGGTGGACAGCTCCTCTGCAGCACTGTGCACCTCAATATAATCCTTTTAATTAAAGGCCTGCCCCCCACTGCTGCTGCCCTGCTCCCGCCACTGCCCTTTTCTCACATGGCGCCAGCCTTTTGTTCACCCAGGCACTCACCCACTCGCTTCATGTCAAGCCACGCTCTTGCCATTTGAAAAGAGGAGACGTCACCTTTGTCTCTACCCCTTTCATGTGGCTTTAATCTCTGCCGCAATATTGCAGACAGTGTTTTGTGTGTGTATGTGTGTGTGTGTGGGGGGGGGGGGAGCAGAGTGACTGGTGCTGTCTGCGTGTGAGGTTCATCCAGCTTAGGGCTCATCAGGGTTAAATCAGCCTTTAAAAGAGCCTGATTGTCTGTGATTGGGTGCTGATAAGAGGCCAAAGGGCGGGGTGGCATTTAGGCTGAACTGTGCTGTAGATTCTCTATATTGATTTACCATTATGAAAGCCCTTCCCACCTGTTATTCTTTTTCACAGTCCTTTGAATAGAAGGCGTCATTTTCAATCACGCTGATGAAAGTCAGCGGCTCTGGAGTTTGTTCTTTTTGCTTTGGCTCATCAGGAGATGGTGTCTCAGGTGAAAATGCTAGAAAAGAACTCGAGCAGACAAAAATGTGTGGTATTATCATTCATATCATCTTTCCTACTCTAACTGGAGAAATATACATTGAGGTAACAGTAGCTCTGTATTATCTAAATGTCACAGACAAGCAAAAAGCCTGTGTTATTAAACACAATCACCCCGACGATAAAAACAAGCTACACACGTAAGTCAGAGTTTTGATAAATGGCTTCAGACATGATACTGTATGTTTCTGTTCTGATAGTTCTGCTTTCGCCCCACCGCTGAAAACTCCCAGATTAACTTCAGTCAGGCTAGCTCAACATGACACCAATGACATAAACCTAAAAGGCTCAATACCCTGGAGTATTTACTATCGCCAGCCATAATGCTCTTTCCACCTCTCTGCATCTGTTTCTCCATTTCACAGCTATCAAAGGAGCTTTATCCTGCCACCACCCCCCAACAAGCCCAGCTTGGCGCTTGTCTTCTCACATTCCCCCCATGACTCCCTGATTGATAAGAAAAACTCCTTAGCCCTCCCCTCACCCTTCTTGCCCTTGACCCGTCTCCATGCACTATTCATTGGGGTTTTTAAAAGTCACATTGGGCTTGCTTGGATTGTCCGCAGTTTGAAGCAGGGGGGCGTTATCAATCTCTCTGCAGAGAATCCCTCCACTCCCCAGCCCCCAACCCCTAGGGTTTTATGCATGCGTGCCGGGTTGTGAGAGTGAATGCACCCTGTCCCAAGTAGACAGGGCATTTATTCACTCAACTCTCAAAGTCTGTCGGTGGTTGGCGGCCATAGCTATAACGGTCCCGGCCTCGGTCTGTCTCCCTCTCTTTCTCTCTCTCTCTCTCTCCCTCTCTCTCTCTCTCTCTCTGTCCCATCTTTCAGCCTGAGATGTTAGCATGCGCAACAAGCAGCCAAGGCTTTGGCCCTTTGACAGGCAGGCTGTGGGGAATAAGACGAGTGAGAACAGAAGAAGACGAAGGAGAAAGAGGAACAAGTCAGAGTGGTGCCCTCCAAGGGTCATCTCTGTTGCTGGCGCCGCCTCATTGAGAATCGCAGAGCATTGAGCTTAATGACCACGCATGGATGAACGGTGGAGGCCAGAGCCATGTCGCGGACAGGACAGTGTAACGGAGAAGAAGGCTGGAGAGTCATGTGCTTGTATGTGAGATCAAAGACAGCATTACAGAGATATGATAACTGAGCAATTACTATATTGTACATGTGTTTTGACCTTGTGCGTCATTCACAAATCATGCCGGCCCCTCTTCGGCGTTGTCTCTCTTTGTGTGGTGATCGATTGAGGGAGACAACTGGTTATTCACGAGCACCACCACGGGTCAATACGGTTCTCCCTATCTGCCTTCAATGGGAGACTGTTTTATTCTCTCATTAAATGGGATTCGACACCGCCACCCCGTTCGCATTTAGTCGTATCTCTCCATGACAACCAATTAATGCATGTTCAGACAGCTCCAGGAAATGCCCCCTACAATAACTCACACAAAGGATACGGAGGCATTCAGCTTAACACTGAAATGCAGCACGGTGTCCTCTCCCTCCACGGCCCCCTGCTCTGTAAAGGGTTAACTTCCTGTGGCCACATTTTCATTTCCTGTAGCGGGCTGTTCATATTGGTTGGAGGTGTTTATGTGGAACTCTCTTTCTCTGTTTATTACACTGCCAATGACAGATCAGTTTCTCTGACCCCTCTGGCTAGCTTTAAATAAAAGGAGTTTATTCCGAGGCAGCGGCCCCACTGTAGAAGACTGACATGAAAGCGCCTGAAGAGTGCCAGAAAAGCAAAAGGCCAGTTAAAGGGAAATTATATTCCTAAACAAGGTTTGACAATAAACGCATGAGTGGGACAGATAAACAAAAGGTACTGTACCTCCTCTTATTGCTTTTCAACAGAGTGTATGAAAAGGCATGGGGGATTTGGTGTGCTTACTGTGCTTTGTTTACTGGTTCTCCTGCATATTTTTTGCTCACCTTTGGCTTTCCTCTGCTACATCGGCCTGCCATATGTTGTTTAATGGCTGGCTTGTCAAAGATCTGTAATTTAAGACTGCATTATCCTCACTTGCTCATAGAAACTTATTCAATTTCTATATTCCATAGAAGGAATTCGTGTCAATTTAAGGGCATAATTCTTCAGTAACGTAAGCATTATCCACACAGAAATGACTTTTTCGGACTTGAAATGCAGTAACTAGACTTTCTTAAGACATAAAAGTTGAAAAAGTCTAATTACCAGCAGCATAACAATTCACACTTGAGACAATGGATGGATTCTTACAATATTCTACTCGTGTGAATCGATTGAAAATTTTTTAATTAGCAATCATTTTACAGGAATTCATGAGTGGATGTGGCCATGGATCATATGTCCTTAACAACGTCAATTTAATGGATCTGATTCAAATTGCAGCGACAGAGCAGCAAATTGCCCAAGGATAATGCAAGAAGTGGGGAAAAAAATGATGCAATTAATGATCCGAGAAGTATAAACAATGGCATTCTACTTTTAATAAAATCTGTGAGAATTATTAGATTTTGAACAAGAACGACCCTGAAGCAAAAATGCTCAGAAGCCTTTTGAATCTGAAACAATGCAACGCTGGAAAAAAGGAGGAGGATCCTTGTACACTGAGATGTTTTGTATCATTACATGCAGCCATTATGTCAGGCACTACAGAGCATGCTCCGAGCTGGCCAGCAGTCCATCGGGGGGCGTTGTTATCTCTTCACAGTGTCGTTTCACTCTCCGTGTTCCCCCCAAAGAGTCAATGTTGCGGCACATCAGAAAGAGCCCTCGCCTCATTAAGCCATTGATATTCTGTGATGCCGGCGCCCTGCTGAACACCATATATAGGGACAGTGGTGCCAGGAGAAGGACACAGTGTGTGTTTTATGGGGAGAGTCTACTAATACGGAGGAAAATGACATTATCATGTGGATATGCGCACTGTGTGTGTATGTATGTGTGTTTGTGTGAGGGTGCTTGTATGATTAGGATGTTCCACAGAGAGAGAGTGGGAGACATTAAGTGTGTGTGTGTGTGTGTGTGTGTGTGTGTGCGTGTGTATGTTTGCAGGTGGGACTCAGTATCACAGCCACAGCCTGGGGCAAACCCACTGTTATAAATACAGCATTCTAATGGTGACTTTATGATGTTGCCTGTGTGAGACTATGGCCCCCGGGGGACTACTTCCCCGCAGCCCGCTCCTCCCTCATTTCCCTTCCCCTTCTCCTTTTTTCCCCTCTCCCCTACTATATTCTCCTGTTACCCCTCATTCAGAATTTACGGCCTGACTGGGTAAGACGGGAGCTGTAAATTCCCCCCCTCCAGTTGAATTATTTATCTGTGGGCCCTGTGACACAAACAGCAGATGAGGACCCTGGTTAAGGAGATAAAAGGTGGAGAAAGTAGGGCCTAATTGACCATGATGGTGAGGTAATGAAGAAATATTCCGAGCATGTTTGAATATGGAGATTTTACAATGCGCCAAAGTGATATGTGCAGACAAAAGTGTTGTTTTAGTAAATAAAAGTAGACTTATGATGGTGTGATTGTGCACTTGCATTCGCGTGTGCAGCACAACTGGATTACCAAGCTATGAGCAATGCATGAGTCAGCAGCAATGTCAATGACTCATTTGTTTCATTTTCCTTCTCCAAACAAAACACAGACCTGAAAACAGCAGGAAAGAAAACTCTTTAATTAAATCATCCCAGCTCTCAGCGACACACTCATCTCACCGTGTAACATCTCTATCGTGCCTTTGTTTTCCCTCTCCTGATGCAACCACTTCCTATATATTGCACTGTTCAAATGATGAATGGTGATAAGAGTGGGCCATTAATACACTGCACTGCAAAAGTCAAAGGGGACGGGACAGAAAAGTGTATGTGATGTTCTCTACCCCCCCACCCCCACCCACCCCCCCTGTGCTCCTACAGTTCTAATAGCTCTGCAGCTTCTATCCGGGCGGTCTGATTTCTCACCCCTCCATACGCTGTATTAAGCAATGGCGTGGCTTGATCGTGTTGACCCCGGCATGTCAACCATCTCATTCTGATGACCTCCAAGTTTCCTTCCTCCAAATGCCTCTGGCTTGGGGCCAGGGCCCTCTATAGAGTTAGGGTGTCTGACAGGGAAAGTGAGAGACAGAGGGGGCTGCAGGGAGGGAGAGGTAAGGAGGAGGATATCTGCAACACTAATAGATCGTTATCTCCCCCCCTCACCATTGGCCTGGAAGAACACCAGGAGCAGCATGTCTACAGAGATAAATAAAAGAAAGCCTCCAGATCGATCCTCCCCACCCCTCTGGTTTTCAAGAGGCCTTGCTGTGACCTTTCCACAAGATAAGGTGGTCACGAAGGTCAGCTCCCCCCTCTCCCAGCCCATCTCTCTAAGGCAAACGAAGGGTGGGTGGTGGAGAATCAGGATGGGTAAATTTGTTCGCTAACGCTCTCCACTCACCACCCCACCTCCAGAGGGGTCCCTGGGAAGATTGACAGAGTCACAACAGCGGATTGACGAGATGACGACTGTCAGCTTGACCTTTTCTAAAATGCATCAGGGGGTCAAAAGATGGCACGTTCCCTCGCTCGATGCAGAGGTAAGCGGTGCCACATCCCAGGCGTCACTGTCTTATTTGTGTCAAGTGACAGCAAGGGAGCAATCTAAATAGCAGTGGTGCTGGGATCACGTCTCTGTTATTCCTCAGTTGAGAAAGGTTATAGAAACAATCTATAGGAATTTAGATTCACTGCCTGTCATCAGCATCCCACACAACAAGCCTCTTCTCTCCTGAGGAGGACTCCACGTTCACTCTCAGACAGCAAGACGACGCGCTGCTTAGGCCGTTTGGTTTAATGTGTATCGTTACCTGGTAAAATGTACATTTCTTTTGACAGCTGTACTCTTGATGGTTGTTTATTGTGTCAAGGCAAACACGGGAAGATCATTCGGTGCTTGAATAAAGAATCATCAAAAGACTCTTTGCTGATGTCTTTCTCATTCTGTCACTGCAGAAAACATAAGCTTAATTTACATTAGCTTCACTGGAGAATTTGGCTCCTACAGCGTGTCCTAATTAATGTGCAGTTGCTTTCCCCTTGCTTTCACTTTGTGAAAGTCGATAGACTGAATTCAAGAGGCTTTTTGGAACTAAACAGCGTGGTGGTGTTGACTTCTTTTTCTTTTTTTTTTTTGAACAGTAACCTCATTATACCCTAGAAAGTACGAAATACAAATACATAACATCAATTTTTACTTTTCATCCAACTCAGTGTTGCCAAGTTTGATTGAGCAGGGACAACGTGTTCTGTGTGCTGCAGCTCATAACCTTGACACAAGTAAATAAAGACATAAGCAAGAGTCCAGATTAGGTCTTATCTTGAGTAAAGGTGCTGCGTGGTGTCAGGTGCAGGGGCTAGGGGATGAAGATAATAATCCTTTTTTTTTTTCAGATGGGAGAGGACACCTTTAATTCCCTCTTTGCCCCTGTGAAGAGAGAGTATCCCTCAATGTCTTATCTCTGCATCATCTCTCTCCTCTCACTGAGCGAAGAGCCTGGACACATCTTAGAGATAGTACAGCAGCAACTGCAGGCTGGCACTTTATATCCAATCAGGCAACTGTAGTCACTGCTACTAACAAATTCAGCAAGAGAAAAAAGTTTTGAGAGTGATTTGATAACATTTCAAAATGATAGCACGACTGACTTGTTTGTCTTATTTTCATGCATAATGTACGGTGCATAATGCATGGTACGCTGCTGTATCCCCAGCGACGGTCTAGGCCCAGGTTGCCGTTGACTAGAGCTGAACACTTAGTGTAATTGAAGAAGGCAATGTGCAGAAATCAAGACGGATTGGTGCTGCAAACGGGGGCCACCTCCCTGGAGCCTCAGTCTATTAACACTGTCACTTTGCTCATCAGCCCAGCACCTGCCCGCTCCCCCTCTTGGCTGACTTTAATCATGCTCCCTAATAAAAGCCATTATATCACACAACTACAGTAACACGTGTACTACCGCACCTGCTGTTTGAATGGTTAATGCCACATAAGCAACTTTAACAGGAGGAGAATAAAAAACACTTGAAATAAACCCACATGGTAAACTTAACATACTTCCTGACTCTGGACCAATGGGATCACTCAGGTGAAATGAGGAACCTCGGCCACAGGGGGGATATTATTTGGCTAGCTCCCTACCTGTGTTAGAGGGACAGATAGCCCATGTGGATGTTTAGAATGATTACATGCAATAAAGATGAATTGCTCCTCCTCTGTGTTTATGACTTGGCGTCGGTGTGTTGTCAGAGGCAATATAGCAGAGATGGTAAACAGAGACAGGTGCATTTGTTTACTGCTAATGGGAGCTAGTAAAGCAACAATGCTAATGTCCTCTTCAGTAGCAGACTCTGGGCATCTGCTTGGAGGGAAGTCATTATTGTCAATACACATTAGTAATCAAACAAACAGTCACAGCAACTTATTGTATTTTTAGGCCTGGAAAAGTTGAGCTGCATTTGCCTAATTGTCGATAAAGTACTCAGGGTAGCATGATGTGAAGGGTTATGGAGTCCATTTGCATGAAATTGCAATGTTCTTGTGATTAGCTAAATTATTTAAGAGCAGAAACAAATGAATGCAAATGGTAAAATCCTGACCCATAGTTATTATTGTAAAAATCCATCAGAGTTTACAGACTGTCTTCCTGACTAATGTTGACCTGCCATACAGTACTAATGGTTGTGCATCTAGTTATCCTATGCAACAAGGGATAATGACATTGTTTTACCTCCAAACAAAAAAACAAAATAAGTTTAGATTTGAGCTAATGAAAGTCAAAGAGAGGACAGTAGATGCTAGGCCATGCTTTCATCTTTATAGCTTAGAAACTGTCAATTCAATACCTCAAAAATATTTGGGTGTTAAGTACTCTGAGGACTGTCATTATATTCTCAGTGTATGAAAGCACGTAAGCCAGTGTTTTGCTTTTTATTCTGGGACCACAGTTGGTGAGGTTAATGCACAAAACCTCAGAGTCTTGACTCTTTTGTCACAGTTGAGGAGGGGTCCCAGAGTTCAGCTTAACTGACCTTTCAGCTCCTGGGAAAATGTGTAAGTTTCAAGTTAGTTTTCAAAAGAAAAGCAATTTTTCTTTCCACACAAAATGTGTAATGTTGGAAAAGTAATCACTGTATAATTTCTGTAACTTTTGCGTAAGTATCCTCTCTGAAATTGGATATTAACCTCCATTTCCTTTTGACTTGAAACAAGGATTGGGAATCCTGGTCTATTCTTTTGGTGTCAAGACATTTCACTTTGCAGCGACCTCGCTAATGGTAAAAGTTTACTGTTATTTGTGTGTTGTCAGTGGGAATGAGTTGTCAGTAGCTGAGGTCGACAGCGAGTGCCTGAACACGGGCCTGTGCTGCTTTGATGGATGTAGGGAAGAATACAGTAAAGTGATGGCAGAGAAAAACTTCCCCAACCCCACTACACCCCTCCACCCACACTCTCAGATACCCCATAACGGAGAGTGCTTTCGAAGACAGCGGAGTCACAACGTGGCATAAGAAGCAAGTGTCGGGGAAAAAATTCAGGAGACAGAAGAACAGAAAAAGGGAAGGAGAAAGAATAGAATAAGAATAAAGAATAGAGCTGGATGAGCTGCCAGGGAAGTGGGTTGCTCGTGCGTCAACCCCGAGCCTCAGATGCTATACAGGAAAAGAGAGCGGGGGGGGGGGGCATGAGAAAAAAAAGGAAGGGAAGAAATCAATATTTCTACGACGTGGCCACTCAAGCCACTGCCAATGACAGCAAACATCATGAAAAGATATGGGAGCAGGGAAGGGGGAAGAAATGAAAAAGATAAGAAGAGAACAGTAAAGTAAATGACATCTGAAGCTATTTCCTCCAGGGCCCTGCCTAGTGTCGAGCCTCGAGGACTCAGCGGAGTTATGGGTAGAGTTAAATTTCTATTAGCTCTGAGAGGAAATTTAAGTTCTCTGTCTCTGGAGGAAGAGTCGAGAGGAGACGCAAAGTACGCTCATTGTCATGTGACAGATGACAACGGTCCGACCTTTTAACGAGTCACGAGTTTCACCACTAAATAGTTACTGTCAGTGGAAATGGTTTAAAGTAGTTGGAAGACATTTAAGAGCATGATGTCTTAATTTAAGGTGACGGGCTTCCAGAGAGTTAAAGCAAGCAATTTGTGCACGTAGGTCAATATAGATATCAACTGCTGATGGGAGATTTTATTCCTAGAAGCTACTGACACCTGACAGCAGACACAGTGATAATAGTGACGGTTACAATAATGGCAGCAATTATTTTGTGGCTTTTACGGGTCCTTGTGTCACAGCTTACAATTAAACACCACCTCAAAGTCTTTTCAGATTGACATCCTGCCGCAAATGCTGTTATGACATTCTCCAAACAGCATAATATACAAAGACACATGAGTGAACCGCGAGTCAAAATGATTTCTTTTCCCTTCTCAATCTGGGAGGAGGAAATTTAAAGGAATCATTACGTGGGTCGAGTCCTTCCAAACTGCTTAGTGTCTTGAATTTCAATGACGGACTTTTCGTCATCACGTGGAAGAAAACTTCTACAGCAAGAGCTGTTTTTCTCTCTTTTTTTTTAAAGTTCACTATCCCAATCAGTATATCACTTTTTCTTACAGTAACTTGGGTACACAATGGTTGGGGAAGCTTGTTATTTTGGGAGAATTCACTGTTGTTAATGACATAAACCGCATGCAACTCCTTCCTCTTCTCCCTGCTGTGTTGCCTAAAGGCATTTCAGAAAAAGATAAACATCTTGACTTAAAAAAGAATCAGAAAAAAGAACCTTGTTGATGTTGCATGACTAAAAATGTTGTTTGCAGCCTGATATTTACCATGTATAACTGACTCTGGTAAAGATGATTAGAATAAAAATGCCATTCTCTCAATATATGCTATGTTTCTCTCGTATATGTGCATATTATTGTATATTTCTGTACACATGTATGTTTATGCACTTGTGTGTAGGGTGGCCTATGTATGGATGTTGTATATCAATATGCACAACGTGTCTACATAGTATGCATGTGTCTGTATGTGTGTACTTTATGTGCATGCACATATGTCCATTTATTTATGCTCTGTATGCATTTATGCAGCTTTGCTTTCTGCTGCAATGGTTTTAGATGTTTTTTCTTTTAATGTTTGCATACTTAATTGGTACTGTTGGACTTCTACCCAAGTGCTACCATTAGTTTGAGAGCACTGTGCTCCCAGGAGCCCACATAAACAGAGACTCAGTGAGCTGGCCTTGTTGTTGTTACATGTATTTTTTCCACATTTACTTCATATCACTGATTTGCATTTGTTTTGTTTGGGGTTCTGGAGACCTCGGGCCTTTTTTCACAGCTACGGGAAAACAAACCTAACATTGTTTAATCACCTTAATACTTTATGACTTCTCCTGATTTAATGAAAAGTGCTGATAAACATAATTGTGCGCTTAAGGTTTTTCAGGAGTCCACTGCATAAAGTGACTCGTAACATCTGTTTGCCATCCTGAAGATCCTAGCTGTATTGATTATAATAATAAAAAAATAAAATAAAACACGGTTAAACATGATGGATTTTAATCTGCACTGGTGTGGGCAGTATGTTTAATGCAGCAGGATCTAAGAACCCAAATAAGTGTGTCTGGATTTAGCAGGAAGTTTGACCTCTCCTCTGGTGTGGGTATCATCAGTGCAAGTTTAGTAGCGCACCGGCGCCCAGAAGCTTCCAGGGGAGGACGGCAATGATTGCTGCTCAAATATGTCAGGTAGACCGTTATGCCAGACTTTCCAAACAACCACTCAACTGCAAAATTAAAAGCCACTTTAACATGAATCTGATAGCTATACACCACTCTACTACCTGTCAATTGTATTGATGGCTTTACATGTTTTGTATTTCTGTGCAGGTGTGTGCACAAGTGCATGTTTGTGTTTGGGACAAGAAGGAGGGCCCAAGAAAAATATTTGCACAAGGTTTATTCACGTTCATGTTATGCTGCTGGACCTCTCTGCAGTCTAATTAACCACTAATATATGCCTGTGACAGTTTGGCAATTTGTAAAACCCCACATGTAAAGCCTATGTAACATGCCACATCAAGCACAAAATATTTATTTAATGTGCAAACAATGCGACAACAATTTATTTTCAGTTTGCTATCAAATCTGCAAGCCCCGGCTGTGGCAGAGGGAGGGGTTGCTGCTCAAATAGTTCCTACATATTGTAATTAGGCGATAAGAAATGAAAGAAGTAAAGAGAACAAACTGGTTGATTTTGCAACTATTGTTATTCTAACATTTACAGCAGTGGGATTTGCAAACAATGAGGAAGTATGCAGCCAATGTCAACAGAACACTCTAAGTATAAGACAACACATCCATGTGACTGTCAAAAATATGCAGAGAGAGATCATTCGAGTGAAAATCCAGTTTTTGATCACACAGTTAAATTCTGTACTTCCATGACGACCTGCCTTGCACTGGGCCTCCCAATTCCCTGCTAAATAAAGCTAATGTCTCCCCATAAATAGTATAGTAAGAGCAGAAACACACACACTGTCCTATTGTTTCCCTTTGCTGTTTTCCCAGTGCATTTTGTGTAATAGAGGGGGGCCTGACTTTGATGGAGCAGGTGATTTTAGGCTGTGCCGTTAGCAGCCGAGAGATAGAATATCTTCCTAAGGCCTACGGATAGCACTTTTTATGAGCTGCTCATTGCTGAAACTACATCAACCTGTCCAAGGCCGCCACAGCACCGGGGTCTTTAACACCCTTCCTCCATTACCCACCTCCATCATTCCCTCTATCATATAGGCCTGGTTCTTTTTCATTTGTGTATTTTCATAGGCAGAAAAAGACATTTATTAAACTGGACAAATGAGATAAATTGGAATGTTGCGCTTGTAATTGTTTTCTATTTTATGCTAAAAGAGATGACCATAGCAAATGGACTATATAAAACAAATGAGCCAGTCCTCATAACAACACTTACACACACACACACACACATATATATATATACACAAACACACATTGATGTGACATACAGTAAAATGAGGGGAAAAGATGGCTGCTTAAACAGCTAAAAGCGCTCTGATGCCCACGCGCACACACACTCACACAGCCAGACACTCTTTCAGCGGAGATCAGCAGTCGTTTTTGGCATTTAACATTAGCATCCGCTCTTACTGCTTCATAAAACCCTTCCTTAACCTCACAATCACCCACTTACCATCATCACAGTGCTCTGCTCGCTGACCCCAGATCACCATATCAGTAATATTTCACCCTTAGATCAACACATCCATGATAGGAGGGGGGTTGGATAGAAGAAAAGATATGGAGGATGGGAGGCTATATCAACAGCAAAAGCCAAATTATTGCCAATCAGATTTTATTCACAGCTCAACTGCTAGACAAATTGCGGCTCATGCCGCTTGCCATGGGTCAGGGCACTGCGTAATTTTATTTTAATAAGTCATTTTCCAGGGTGGGATGACACTGCAACACAAGCAAGTACACATGCTTGAGCACACACACACACACTCACACTCACACATGGCCTCATACTCAGACGTATCACCACCCTCTCATACAAACAAGATCGTATGACCATGTCTTGGGGTTGATTTTTTATGGAGTGAAAGAATTGGATACACCGGCAGTGATCTTGAGAGTGACTTTAGTTTAAGAAAAGGGCAATGCACATAAAATGGAAACCTGATTGAAAAGACTGTACAGTATTCTCTGTTGTTGTTTTCATTGTACATGTACTTTGCTTAACAGACCACAGTTTAAAAAAAAAAGCATCAGGAGCAGGGAGTACAATCATAAATAAATGAACAAATAGATATTACTCCTACTCCTTTCGCCTATTATATTTCTTTTATTTACAAAGTAAAAGGGTTACCGTAGGTGATTATCAAATATATATTTCAGTATAAACTGATATGGTTCTAACACAATTGGAATTTTAATATAATGGACTCTTACAAAAATTATCATTTCCACTAAATTTCCTCATTAGCAATACTGAAAAGCAAAGGAGCATCACACCGTAAAACTGCAGGTACCATGAATGCATAAATACCAAATTATGTCGGTACATAAAACTTGCCAGATTTTTGTCTTGAGGCATTAGTTTTTTCAAAAATTATTCTGCACCCACCGGCTCCATTACAATTCTCCACAAGGTGTGAGTTGAGGCAAATTGATTGGATTAATATATATCTGGGCAAATAAACAACTTGTGCCTTGGGGGGCTTTCTGTGCAGAATTTCTTTAGAACTCCTCAGGAATCAAAGCTGCTAATATCAACGGCTGCCATGTGCAATAACATCAGGCACTCATGAAAATGCAAGTCCCATACATCAAGAAGAGACCTGCGTTACCATGTCAGCGATGAGATGTACAGTCAAATCAAATTCCTGGTGCTAAAAAAATAA
This sequence comes from Naso vlamingii, assembly GCA_029822935.1. NCBI lineage: Eukaryota > Metazoa > Chordata > Actinopteri > Acanthuriformes > Acanthuridae > Naso > Naso vlamingii. The sequence goes on along the minus strand of JAPQLA010000012.1, from coordinate 21,429,827 downwards.
ATAAATAAATAAAAATCACTCCTAAATAGACCATAAAGTCTTGATAAAAATGTGCACTGGTTTCAAAGGCTGTTGAGCTGGCTGCCTGTCATGTTCATAACTGGGTCTTTGAAGTTGGCTGTCAGTGGTCGATGCTGAACCATCTTCAGAGGTGCGTCAGTGCTCTCCCCCCTGTTCTTTCAAGTTCCCCTCCAGCGGCCAGTTTCTGAATGTGCATTTGCTGCTCTGGAGATAGGGCTGGTCAATTCTCCTGTCAGAAATATCATCCTCCTAGCAAGACATGTTTGCGTAAAGTCTAGCCATCCTCAAAGAGAATGGAAGTCTGGAGGCGTACTCAGTGGGGTGCAAAACACAAGGTTTCCAGAGACAGAATTCTAATGTACTGTATTTCTTTTACTGTTTTCCATATTGAGGAAGTCTTTGGAAAAAAATACAAAATTGATTATTTTGTGCACATTGGGAAAAGCAGTACACCAGAGCTCATCAAACCCTCGGTATAGTCATATTTAAACCTTTAAGCTTATCTCTTTTCTGATTCTACTTCCTATTCGCTCTCCACAGAATATTCTGAACATTATGCACAACGAGAAACTAAACGGGATATTTGATCTTCGAGAGAGAGAAATACTGGGTCAGCACAGTCAAGCGTGACGTCCAGCACAAATACCACCAAGCCGGGAAGATACAGTGAGGAAGGTGAGGAAGTGGCGATAGCAGCGTAACTAAAGATACAGCCTGCAAGTAGAGAGCAATAGCCCTCAACAGATAGAGAGCCCTAGGGCGAGAAGATAGGCCCAGAAACATTTGTGACAAAATGGCTGACATTATCTTTTAATTAGATTCACACTGTTTACTGTCTTGTTTGTACTCTCATTTATACATTACCTGATATAGCTTTTCTTTATCTCATGTAGGGCTTGTAGAAGCGGGTGATGGTGGTGGTGTTGATGGTGATGTAAAGACGCAGAAGAAGCAATATTCATGCTGCATTTTCTCTAATATAGTCTGACTGAACTTTTTCAAATAACTTCTATTTTGCATACCGACCAAAGCAACTGAATGATAACTTCTGCACAACTCGAGTAATATTTAACAATTTAAATGCTCCAAAACAGGAAATACCAGAGACGGCAGAAGGCAGATTGCTCCTTCTGAGCTGTAGTTTATGTAGATGGTATAACTTTACAAATTCACTCCTCCAGTTTATATGAAATATTCTATAATGTTCTGTATGCACACATACATCAATTTAATGGAAGATGCAAATTTCCTCATTAAAGACGGAAGCACGAGACTCTTTTACAGAGTCTATCCATAATTAGCTTCTTCCCCTCGCTGGCCCTGAAGCATTTACTATAATACTGTCTGAGGCCAACAGTTAGCCGCTGTGTCAGTGCCCTGTATAATATTATAAATGTTGGAAAGTTGGGCAGTTATTTGCTGCTCTCACAGATAGCCAACTATATGGCAATTTAAGATATTTCATAAGATGTATTAGAGAGAGAGGTGTCTTTAGTTTTCTAAGCCACTGAAAAAGATTTTGTCTTTTCAGCCATTTATACTTATTCTCTCATTTTTTTTAAATACATCTACATTATCAGCACACTGCTGGCATTATAGCACTTAGAACAAGAGAAGATGAAGACTTGACAATCGAGGAGAAAAGCATCAAAGCTGCTTAGAAAAGCCTTAAGTCTTGGAGCTACGATTAGCCTAGTTGTGCCTTATTGCGTTCTAATGCATGTGATCAATTTTCCCATGTATGCATTAACATGTCTAGATTTCCGTAAAAGTAATTGTTCAGTACTAGGAAATGTACTCATCTGCTTTTTTCGTGGGTGTTAGATGACTTTTTTTTGTTATGAATATGAAGCTACTAGCAGGAGACAGCTAGCTTAGAGTTAGCTGAGCAGAAAGACGGAAATGAAATGAAATTAGCTTTTCAGGTTCAGCCAAAAACTGTGTACCTCCACCAATACAGTATACCCACCATTACGTCACAAGATATATTTTGAGATAATTAATTGAACTTTAAAGGGGCTGGTGCATTTGTAACCTTTATGCCACGCTAGCTATTTTTCCACTGTTTTCAGTGCTAAGCTAGCTCACTGCTGACTGTAGCTTAAAGCGATATTTCACTGCAAAACTATTTTGTGTGTGTCTATTACTCACCCTTCAAGTCTTGATTTGAAGAATATATTTATTTCTTTGCAGTGTTATTCCATGGTAAACTTTTTTGCACTTTAGCTGCTTAGCAATTTGCCATTTCAAAACATCATAACCATCTAAAAACATCTATCCAAATATTTTAAGAGCTTCCTGTGGTATAAACCAAGTATCCTTTATCCTGTCATAGCCTCAATACTTCCTAAACACTGTTATTTCAGCAACTAAATTTAGCACATTTGGTACAATGCTCCCTGTCACGTACTCAGTCAAGCGTGTGCATTAGAAGTTCTCGAACTTGTATGATGAATCACACCTTCATGTTTTGAAAATATTGAGCCTAGAACATGATAAAGAAGGCGTGGATCATACCACATGAAGCTTTTGAGATTTTTGGACGGACGATTTTAGATTGTTTTAGTGTTTTGAAACTGTATCTACATAGACTGCCAGCAAAAGCAGCTGAAGTGAGTGGCTCTCATTTCTGGAAAAAATCAGTTTACCATCGAATCATGCTGGAAGGAGAAAAAAAAATCTTCAATTCAAGACATCTCCAGGGAGTAATTGATACACAAAAAAAACAAACAAAGGTTTTGTGGTGAAATATTGCTTTAATGTTTATTATATGTGGTTTAAAACTTCTCATCAAACCATCTGTTTTCAGGCTCGGATGTGTCTGAGGACTTTCAATTAACACTAGATTAATCTGTCTATGTAGAACTTTTTGTTGAAACAAAAAGTTAAAAAGCTAGCTGCTGTTGAAAAAGGCTGATAAGATGTCACACATTTGTTGTTGACTGCATCAAAATAATACACTCACATTCATATTACATTGTCAGTTAATGGCATTTTTCCTGCACAGCAACAACAATGAAGGGAAATTGTCTCCCAGGCATTTCAAAGCACTAACATCATCCTGAATTTGTGCTTCAGTTGCAGAACTGTTCTCACATTTTGGATCAAAAAACACCTTTGCAACCGAGACAGAAAATGCAAACAGATGGTTTTCATTGTGGTTTTAAACAACAGGGCTTCCTATTATAGGCTATCATTACAGGCTATTTACACAAGTTTTTGAATCTCCTTGTTGAATCTGCCACTGTTTACATCTGCCTTGCTTTTGTCTGCTTAGTATGTCTCCCCACAAGCTGTTGTTTGATTGGAGTGAATGCTCATCTACTAAGACACGTTAGATCTCTCTCACAATATCTTTGTTTACCTCTGCTGCTGCCTTATTCCTGCTAAGTGTGCCACCTCAGATTCACTCTTACTATGGGTAGCTCATTCACTTCCCTTTGTAAAACTAGGCTCAGCCACTGGCCGATCTTAATGTACTTAAAATGTACATCATGCCTCCATCCCTTGCTGACTCCACTCTTCTATATATTCATTTAGTCTGTCTTCATTGCTGAAGTGCAGTGGCCACGCTCATGCGTCTTCATACCTGTCGAGGTATGAAGACGCATGCGATATTTTAAATAATGGCCGTGGGTTAATGAAAATGACTCGGAGGACCCCGAGTGTGCAGGATGGAGGTTGACTTTTTGATTGCATTCTATCACCACCTTAATAACTGTCAGCTATGCGGAGACACAACAATGTATTCTACTGATTTTACTTTTTTGATCCAGAGGATGTGAGGATGTTTTTTTATG
>JAPQLA010000012.1:21415495-21425906 GCA_029822935.1 Naso vlamingii | reverse complement strand
TTTTTTTTTTTTTTGCATTTTTTTCCACTCAATATGGGATTCTTTAGTACTATTAAATAATGCATTTTTCTGCATGTGGTGAAGGGATAAAGTGGCTCTTAACGTGAGCTCCCACCCAGTACCGGGTTCTCCCTGTCAGGGGCCAGGTGAGCCACTGTGTGAGCACGCCACCGTCGCTGTGGAGGTAACTTTCATGCTCCGCTGGGCAAACATTTTCCAGGTCACATTTTTCAATTACACTGAGAGGCAGGTCCCACAGGCAACCAACCCCCAGCAACAACCACCCAAGCACACACACATACAATTCCACACATGCACTCACATAAACAGACTAACCTCCTCACCCTTCCCCCCTTCACCATGCCATTCCCACACACATCCTCATATTCCATGTTAGGCAGCACAGCATCTTCCCCTCGACCACAAATCCTCAAAACACACAAACACAGCTCAGATGTTGGGGTAAAGGGCAAAGTATGTTAATAGGGGAGACTGCAAAAGCCTCTAAGGAGATTGGAAAAAAAAAAAAAACATAGATTAATCAGACATTTTTGACAGGAAGGTTTTTGTTAAAAAAAAACTTCTATGCACATTTAGCTGTTTATTTAATCCTAATCAATAAATTGACAACCAAAGCCAGCTAGAGGCAAATTGTCCATCAGCAACCAGGTACAGGACCCAATGGTCTATTTCATCTGTCAAGGCTCCTCAAATTCAGCATGAGGTGTCTATCTCCTTATCTGACGACTTTGAAGTTTTCCCTGTGAGTTGCCTCAGGCGTGTGCTGAGATATGAGGAGAGTCTGCCTCATCTGCCTAATGCTGCTTGTGTAGCTAATAGTCCAGAAAACACTGCTATGTGAGGCCGCACACGAGCACTTAAAATGATTCATCTTTGGCTGTCACCAAATGAGAGCAACGGGCCACACTCTGCCACTCTGTCACTCACGATCCAACAAATCTAAAGGTGTTAGAGTGGTTTGCAGGGTTTAAAGGGTGAAGTAGAGTTGTGCCTTTTGAGGACACTCAAAGGTATTGAGATCTCCAGCGTTTCTACTATATTTTTCTTCAGTAATAAAGCTTCAGTATTATATTCTATACTTTTTCTTACTGTCAACAAATCCTAAGAAAAGATGAACTGATCTCATTAACAAGTACTGGCAGTGTAACAAAGGCCTGATATATAGCTTATACATTTGTGCCACAGAGTTCAATCATTGTCCAAATGAGACTAAATATACCTTAAAACACGACTAAACGCTAACATCCGCATGCTTTATTTCTCACAATGATAATAATCGTACTGATGCTAAAAAGATATTATCTACACTGATTTAATTTAGTGTGCTAGCAAGCTAACTGGCACTAAAGAGTACTGTACAGTGCAGTTCAGCTGAGGCTGAGGCTGATTGGAATCTTATTGGTTTTGGAGGATCTGATCATAAACTATACTGACATAATTGAAATTTATATAGGAAACCATAGACTGTAAATAAATCGTATTAAATAATGGATGGAGCCACCATTAAGTGAGTGATTTGTTGATGAGTTTGGGATTGTGGCCATTGCCATCTTGTCTTTTGGAGCTTGACAGCGCCATACTTGGACGAAGAGGGTGAGCTGCGATAAAGTCTGATCTTTACAAATGACTGTGTGACGTCTGGCAGGCAACCAGCCATGCTCTATACTGTGCGCCCTATACAAGTGAATTATATGAAAATGCATTCTCTCATTAAGTAAGTTTATTTCTCCTGTTAAGTTGAGCATTTCGGCATCTTTACGATGACTCCCTTTGGAGCCAGTCTCAAGTGACCAGTCACTGAAATTGCAGTTTTTGGCACCTGCTTGTCTGGTTCATTTTTCGGCTCCACAGGTTGTCGCTTTTAGGGGACAAGAGTGTCTGTAGCAAATTTGAATACAATCCATCTGATGGTTATTATATACATCGTGTGGGAACCTCCAATGTCAAAACACAGAATTTTGTGCAAATCCATCTATTAGAGGTTATTAGAGATTTTTTTGGTCATGCTAAAAACTGCTCAGTGAACAGCTTTCTGTGTTTATATGAGAGAAAACAGCTGTCATCGTTCACTTTAAGGAGACGGCTCACACAGATTACATGCTCACAAATGTCACATCACTATCAGGGAAGTAACAAAGTACTGAGAGACAGACTGGCATATTTTGGTTTTGATCATTCCATGGAATTTGTTGGCATTATGAAAAATATTGAATAACATCAGACTTATCCTTTAAAACTATGCACATTAATCAACATTTCTGTAAATATGCCATCTGCAGCACACTGGATGTCTTTGAATTCTAATTACTGGGCATGCCTTTTAAATCCCCATGAGAAGATAATGTTGATGCAATAATGCATTTACGCAAACAAGCAGAAGAAAATCAGGAAGGCTTCGTGCAATTCACAGGTATCACACAAGCAAATGTGAAGGCTCGGCACACTGGCTGCAAAACAAAACAGCATCAGATAAATTAAAGATGGCAGATGGATCAGATTTCATGAAATAATATCACAGCATACACACTCTGAGCACAATAACACATTACCATCAGGAGAGCAGCATGTATTCAAACTCAAAGCTAGCAACTACTTTGAAAAGAACCTTTCGAGACAGCGTGAGATCTGAAAATGACAGGAGAGATCGAGAACGTGTTGGTACGCCTCAATTTAATTCGTGCCTGCAGAAAAAAAAAAAAGGCCGTTGTTGAGCGTTGAGTCGAGGTGCTGTGTGAGACTATGCAGGCAGAGAGGATGGGACTGCAGGCCACCTGGAACAGAGCCAGGGACAGTGGGTCACCGGGGTCAGAGCAGGCTGGCATGACTGGTGAAAGCACACAACAAGGCACACAAGCATACACAATCACAGACCCACACATCAACACACACACACACACTTACACTCACACAGAGTACGATTAAAAAAATGATGAAAAGCACTGTGGAACTGATAACATTCCCGGCTATTTACATGAGCACACATGCAGAACATCTTTGCCCTCCTTCCTTCATTGTGCTCTCGTGGTTAATCTTGTTCAGCAGCATGATGATTATGATAAGTCTTGCTGTAAAAATATAAATGCAAATTCACAAGCATCCTCCCTGACAAACCTCTTGGCAAGAAAGCGTCATTATGTTCTGTCGGCAGAAGGAGAGGAACATTTTTAAAAGAAAATACATTAAATCTCAGACATTACCAATTTCATTTCTGTCATCCGCCAGGCTTTGTCATACTCTCATCCATCTGTCTCTGTGGAGTATTATGCATGTGGACCCATCAACACTGGCAGCACCCCTGGGCACGACTGTGTCATACCTGATGAGTCTCCCTGAAAACACCTGCTGTCTCTCATCCTAACATGAGCAAAGCAAGTGTTGAGCGTTGGTGTTTTTTTTTTTTTTAAACTGCATCCCAACTAAAATGTGTGTTGACAATCATCCGCTCCTGTACGCAAGGTTTGTCACAGAACAGGTGTCTCAGCACAGGTAGTGTGGAGCATCACCACCACACAGGAGTGTTAATTAGACACACCAACAATAGCGTCAGGGGTGCTGCGACTGACGTATGAAACTCCCACAGCGCTTCGCACACACCAAAACGTTTTGACTCTGACAGGGTTTCTGTCCCCAAGTGCATCACAGAAAGCCGATTGGAGAGATTTAGAGACAGATCAGCCTGTGTGGACCAAAACATGCATATAAAGTACATTAAAGCTGACTCAGAGAGCGAGTAGTTGCGTCAATCAGAGAGGAAAAGTTGTCCAAAGGAAAGGAAAATTATTAAATAGAGAAAGCTGTGACAGTGAAAAATGGTATGCCTGATCCAGGTGATAATGTGTAATAAATGCAGGCAAAGTTCCTAGGATAGACTGATTCATTCTTCATCACAAGGGAGGCAGAATTCACTGGGGAGCAATCAGAGCGAGTGCTTGCTCATTTACTTTGCCTTAACGAAGCAGGGACGGCACGCTGCACAGCTTTCCATAAATGAAAACCAGGACAATTTGGACCGTTGAATAAATGCTGCATAAAACACTGAAACAAATTAACCGAACGGTAAAGCCATTAAATTGCAGGAATGCGGGTTTAGAATTTCAACCCTCTCTCACTTCATGCTGTTTTCAGATTTGTCGACAGTCTGTCACAAATGGTGCAAAATACACATGTAAGACACAGAGTTAAAGCGTGCAACACTTAGCAACAATCCAGCCAGATCTAACAGCTGCTAATTGACAACAGAAAGTGAAAAGTCAGAAAAGGGAGGATACTTCTAATCACACACCACGTCTCCATGGTTACACGGACAAGAGGACAGAAGTCATACCAACAAGTTGAGATGGAGATGAAGTGAAGTAGGGGAGGAGAGGAATCGTTGGATGACATTCTCATTGGCTTCTCTCTGCTGAAATGATGTTTACCCTTCAGTGAACAGTCATCTTCACACTCAGCCGCACATATTCTGACACACACACCTCATCCACACGGATCACATCAGGCACAGAATCATATTGTTTAGGCTGTAGTAGCTGGCCTGAGATATATAGGCCTCGCACCCTTTTCATATGCTACATTACATGCTTTGTAGGTAATAACTGCAGCTCTGGTGGTCTATTTATTGCAGGCAGAGTGTTGTGGAGATACAGCAGCATGCTCCATGACTGCTTAATCACAGAAAGTCATGTTTTGTATCACAGCACACTTTGATGGGATCTGAGGCACGGCAGCCTCGCCCTGTTTTTGTGTACAATTCTGCTCCCTCTCTCTCAATGCCTCCAGATTAAAAGTCAAAGGCAGGCATTGGCAACAAGACCACTAATCCAGTCAGTTAGTTCACCTGCAGATCCTAATCCTTTAACGCCCCGACCAAACGTGTGAAATCTGTTGCCTTAAACGTGCTTATTTTTCTCGTGCGCCAGGCTTTCCGAGAGGGGTGGGGTCGAGACTCTTTTTTTATTCTCTCTGCAATTTTTCGAATCATTAGAAAAAGGTGCAGAAGGCAAGTTTGCCATGATCTCCACCCCTTATGTGATGAATTTTCAAATTCCTCATTGAATCTATTAAATCTCCAGTGCACTGACTGCCCCCCCCCCCCACCCCCTCCACCCCACCATTTCTCACTCCAGACCTCTCCTCCTTTGAGTTTTATCAGTTTGCAAAATCTGATTCCTTGTGTTCAGCCATGAGTCAGGACAGTTAGATTATCTATGGGAGAGATTTAGATAAAGAAAAAATGACTCTGACTTTACCTGAAATCACCTCAGATATTACTAGTTTACTTTCCAATTCTGCGAATTCAAAACAAGAACGGTCTATTAAATGCAAGCAGTATATTGGTAGGAAATACACTGCATGAGACCAGGCAAGATATGCACTGCTTTGATAGATCTAGCTCATATCCAGCCAGACTGGGTACACACTAATCCCTGTTCAAGAGTGGAAGGTCAGTGCAAGGCTAAAACTGCCTTTCACTCACAGCAGGGCCGAGCGCAACTTGCGAGGGTTAGCTGTAATTGCGAGGTCCACAGCACTATATTTTTGCAAAGCACTTTTCAGAGATGTTTCCTTGCAAGAAAGGTATTGAAAGGTGCATGTTTGAATAGCATGTACTCTCTGCTCTCAGCACTGAAGTAAAATCGTTTTGACTCCACATACCTGACATCATCTCTGCTTCCCGAACACAGTGAACTCTGGGCTCAAAATGAACAAGTTAGGAAAGTGCTTTCCATCTCTGTGCAGTGCACTATAGAAGACCACAGGAGCTATAGAGTTCAAATCATGCCAGCTCTAATATTTCAGGGCTGTCTGAGCTGAACAGCAGGAATCATTTTTCCACAGTTTATGCAGATTCTGAATTAGTAATGAAGTCCCCCGAAAATAATTTGCTCTTATTGGTTAACATAAGTGCACCAACACATAATCTGATAAAATAAGTAAAGGAGATGTCAAAGATAACACAGTGTTGTTATTTGCAAAACCACGAGAACAGTTTTCAATCCAAGTGGCCTAATTAGATTTACATTTGTTCTGAATTAAACAGCAGTGTGTAAACAAATGAAATGTTCCAGTTCCACTCTGCACTCTAATTCTAACCGGCTTTTCAATTTGCAGTGTTCAAATTGAATGGGTGACAAGATTTACATTAGATGTCAGCGTGCACATGAAAGTCACTTGATTTTTAAACCTTGTCAGTGAAAATACTCTGTCTCACAACCTAATGCATACTTAAAGAAACTGCCCACAGCCTTTAACAATAGTAATAAAATCTCATCTGAGGCTAGTGCAAGGCTTTGGAAGTCTGAACCAAATCAAGAACATATGCCAAAGTTGATGTTATCACCAATCTTGCATTGGAATCGCACTATGAATGGGTCTCTTATGACCCAAACCTGCATTTATGTCTAGACGCCTAAAGACTGTGCATGAAAAATGTGAAGCTATTCAGTTTAAATCAAATGTGTGAAGCGGCGAGGCAGCTCCAGAAACATCTTTAAGTCTTTAGAAAAATTGTTTTGTTCTTTTTTTTTTCTTTTTTCTTTTTTGTTAAGTTAAATTGACAATATTGCCACCAAGTCAGTACTTGAGCAACATCCACTGGTGCGCATCTTGTTTCAGGTCATGTTGATTTCATCACTTCAGTAGAAAATACAGACGTACATTCATTTCTTGTATACCAAATGCCAAAACAGTATTATATTTAGACTATAGTGTAAATTACGTGTTGTTTAAATATTAGAATATATCAGAGGAGAGCAACATGGTCCTTTGTCCTGAAGTAAGAGGCCATAAAGTCCACAGGAGATGCAACCCGTCATTGAGTCAGCAGCCAAAAGTTAGTCCCATCTGATCAGTTTTGCTAGAGTAACAGCAGAAAAACAGGCTCTTCACTTAGAAGATAAGAAAAGCAAAACTGAACTGTTTTCTGTTTTCAAGGTGAGATTTATTCGTCAAAGTATATATCATCTGTTAGACCTATCTGTAAGTATCAGCAAAGGTTTAATTTATCACGCGAGCCTATCTTTGGGCTAGCCAGTAGTAAGTTGAGGGAGACAAGGGAGAAACAAAAGTAACATGGTGTTACACTTGTCTTGCTACAATAAATATGTTTTTATAATAAATAAAATAATAATCTAATGAACAATAAATGTGTTTTTTTATGATTATTTGGAGTATGTGCTCAAGATTAGGATGATTACTACATGAACAGGCCAAAAATGGTCCTGCCTGTTTGTTATTTTTATACTGCAGTTTTTGTAAGTGTTAAAAAAATGAAATATAACAAGTTGATAAGCAAGTTTTACTGGGGTTGGTAGATTAATTAAAAAAAAAATAGGTTCTGCTTTCATCTCTATGCTAAGCTAAGCTAACCTGGGCTGCTGACTCAAGCTTTATATCGACCTTACAGACTTGATTGATGTCTTTGAAGATCGATACCAGTTTCATGTTTTCGTCTGCTCATTTATCTCTCAGCATTTATCTTCCAAAATGTCAAACTGATTTTTTTTTTTTTTCAACTTCAGTCTCTGCAGCTGCAGTGACTTCAAGCTATTAATTCGAGGAAAGAAATTAAAAAGGGCATGATTTAGTAATTAGGGAGAACAATCCTTTAACAAAAGAGAACAAATCACTCCTTTTTGCACATCAATTTTTAAAAATTATCACTGATATCTGTGCGGCCAGATAGGGATCAATTAAAAAAAAAAGAAGAGTAAAATATGGATAGTAAGGTGTAATATAAGCTACTGCAAGCTTTAGGTTTTCATCTGTCATTGCAGTTTGTAACTGTAATTGATCCTTTTTTTTGCATTGTGTGCCTCGTACTCTTAATTTTCTTTCTAACTATGCTAACTATAGAAAGTGACAAAGTGCCAATAAACTGCTGTACCATATACTCTAATTTGTTCTTTAACTACAGGATCAAGTAATGTAATCCACAGTGCAGTCTGTCAGGCTGAGGACAGTGTTGCTTTGGCTCTGAACTCCAGCACATTGGATTTGAAATGAAAAGACTGTAAAGTGAAACTGCTGACTATCAGCTTTTATTCAGCGGTGTTTACAGCTACATCTGATGAATCATATAGAAATGGCAGACCTTTTTGTACATATTCCCCAAAGGGTAAAAAGGGCAACGCTATTCCCCAGATATATCTGTGAAAGGCCTCAAACACCTTTAAAGCTAAAAGTCAGCACTTTAACATTTAAGCCATGGTTCCATTTCAAATCCAGTGTTGAAGTAAAGCCAGAACAATAAAGAAAAAAAAAACAAAAAACATGTCACTGTGCTTACGCCTACACGCTGCACTGTACTGGCCCTCCGATCCAAGAATAACAACATACTGTACCATCTAGAAACTTTTCTAATTTTCAGCCAGATTTATATCATTTCAATGTGGGTAGTTTATGCAAATGAACAATGGTAAACTTCTGTACATCTTGCGTGAGCTCTCCACTCCTCTGCAGTAAAAAGGTGATAGAAAAAATTCTTTCGACTCTTAGATATTACGGTATTGAACTCAAATAAGGTGCATTTTGCACTCTGGATTCCCTGACTCCAAAAGGAATGAATACGGATTTTGATTTGAGGCCATTTTTGTCATGAGTGTTGTGAAAGTGAATTTGCCTGTGCCAGTTCCCCTTGCTGACCTGGTTACATGTGTGTACAGGCCTTCCACTCAGGATTGTATTATTTCTCTAGTGTTGACGTTGTTCTCCCAGCCGATGGTTTTATTAATTTATATCTATGTGTTTTTCTGTTGCTGTGGAAACCATATTTACATGCTACTCTAGACTTGTGTGGTACATCGATGTGGTATCTTTTAATTGTTGATAATTTATTATCACCACATCCATGGTTCCTATGATTTTTTGTAAGACCTTTATTATTTCAGGGGGGTCTCGCTGAGAGCGAACTCTCTTTCTCAGGGACGCCCTGATCACACTCACACAGCCTCACATTCACACCTGGATGCTGCCCAGTATAACGGCAGTCTTATCTACAATCACTGAGCAGTTTGGGTTAGGGGCCGTGCTCAAGGGCCCTCAGTGGTGGAATGTGGGTGGGGCAAGATGTTCCCTTCTTTTTTACCACCCAGGTAAATCCTGCCGGTTGGGGGTTTTGAATCGGCGACCTTCCGACCACAAGCTCACTTCTCCAGCAATTAGGCCACCACTATAAAGTAGAAATAGAGGCACCTCTATAAAATTCTTTTCTCTGCATTTACATTTCATTACGACAGTTTATTCTTGATGCTCCAGTCATGTAATACAAGGTGTTCAGGCGATGCTCCAGGTGCTGCAGGCTTTGAGCTGCTTGATTTTTGTACATATAAGTGCCCTATGGAGCTATGTATATTGGTATCTATATTTTTGTATAAATGTTTGATGACTTGTGTCCAAGTTAAATGTTATGTATAACATGTTCTTACTCTGTTTCACATGACCTGTCAGGTGACCCCATGGGTCGTACATTTGGAGGTGTATCTCCTCTTCTGCTCATGTCTGATCAAGGGCTGCGGCCCGAAACATCACATGTGGTGATTTATCTTCATTAGATGTGTTAGGAGGAGCTTCTCGTGTGCGGACTCAGTCTTCCTTCATTAGGAAAAAGGTGATGCACTGCTCAAAGGTTTGTGAGTTTTCTACTTTTCAGTAAAGAAGAATACCACGGCCACTTTTTCTCTGTTTTCTTTGGTGATTTACCACCCATTTCAACTAGATTTGCGTTTTTCTACTGCATAGACAGGTTTTATTTACAGACCATTTTTCCAGCGCTGAAATGTTTCTTCATGTGTATCACAGCAACACAGGTCACATAAAGGAATGGCCTCGTTTTGCTAGGGAACTAAATAGGCACAATGCACAGACCAACAACTCACCACATTATCTCCTCCCACCCTCCCTCATTTTCTTTATCCTCCCACCTTTTTACTCATCTTTCACTGGTGTCCATGGAAGAAAACCACTATACTCAGGAGAGAATTTTAATGACATCTTTCACCAGAGAACCTAATGGTAATGGTAAAGACGAGTCCCATGAAAGCAGCAAACAAATCTAATTAGAAGGGAGATATGCTCATGCGCCTGTAGGCTGAGGATTAGCCAGCTGCTGTTATGCAATCCATACTTGTCAGAAACTACAATCTGACTTGTGTTGCCTGGGATATTGAGATGTGCATTAGCACGGAGGAGATTATCATCATGAAGGATGGCAAGCTGTTTCTCTCCACCATTCTCTCATTTAGTCACTTGCACATTCAAATCTTCTACTTGATAAATCACTTCTGTTGCATAAACAAGAGGTGTGTTGAAACGCTCTCTAAAAAAGTTCTGAATATGTTTTTTCGCTTTAGCATCTCATCAGTGAAACGCACGCTCTTTGGATTCTGTGTGCATC
>JAPQLA010000012.1:21388252-21398681 GCA_029822935.1 Naso vlamingii | reverse complement strand
GTGTGTGTGTGTGTGTGTGTGTGTGTGTGTGTGTGTGTGTTGGGGGGGGATTACAACTCTTAGAAATTAAAGTGCACAATGACAATGGCCCCTATACGTCGCCGTAGTTGTGAGGAACATGCACACTGTTAAAACAAAAGAGTGCAAAATCTTAGCCAACACTTGTCAGTTTATGACTGCTATGGTTTGCATGGTCGCTCACACAGGTGTTTTATGTGTTCTTATGTTACCTCACTATAATGGCATTGTCACATACAGTAATTCAGATGAATAAGCATCGTTGCTGCATGTGGGAAGAGCAGGATGTGATGCAAACAGAAATCAGTTTGGTGGTTTGTCGTCCATTTGATGGGTCAGCCACACACATACTTCTTTGCTTTCTGTTGACACTGCAAATTTGTCGGTCAAGTTGAGCTCCTTTTGAAGCCAAGCTGCAAATTTGCTCTGCCACAGAGAGCAAATGTTTTTAATTCGGTAGCAAAGAATGATCATCAACAGGTGGCACTTTTTCACCAATGTTCATATGGTGCATGTGCGATAAGTCTCAAACTCTTCTTAGAAATGTGTTGGTGTGTACAAAATGTAGTTGACTGGCGGCATGGTGGATCAGCGGTTAGCGCTGTTGCCTCATAGCAAAAAGCTCCTGGGTTAGATTCCCAGCAGGGGCAGGGCCCTTCAATGCGGAGTTTGCATGTTCTCCTCGATAATTTGGTGTGAGAGTTTCCTTTAGGGGCTCTGGATTCCATCAAAAAAAAACCCCACCATATATATAGAGTAGGTCTACCCCTAGTCAGCACTCTGTGTTTGTGTGGGTCTCCTCCGGATCCTGCGGTTTCCCCCACCATCAAAATATGTATGTAGGTCTGTCTCCCTTCAGTACCCTTGACCGAGGTACTGGCTCAGAGTCTAGAGTTGGTCCCCGGGTGCTGCGCTGCCCACTGCTCCTCTGGGATGGTTTAAATGTAGAGACCAATTTCCCTGTATTTTGTGTTTGTGACCAATAAAGTGCCTTTACCTTTTCCTTTATCTCACTCAACCTTCTGTTGGTTTTGTTTCTGTTAAGGGGGGACATCTTATCATTTTAAGCTTTTTTCACAGCACACATTTTGATTTGTCATAGCTGCATGAGCACAGGTGTTACTTATAATTTTTTATATATTTAATGATGGCTTAGTTGTACTGAAGTGCCCCAGCAAGCAGTGACAATGTGACAGTAAGCCAGCGTGAACGTCAGGACCCTGAAACTGAAGAAGCTTAAATGAAATCGAGCCATCACTCATTTCTAAATCTATTTACACAACATGTCACAATATAGCAAAACAAAAGGCTTGTTGTTCCTGTCAGCTCATAGTTTGATGACGTCATACAGTTGACACAAATCACCTTCGCATACTGAGGCCCAAGTCAAGCAGGGTCATTTAAAGTGTGTAGGTGTGCAGAGCCCCCAAAGACACAGATTATTGTCTATTAACCACATAACAGTGAAGTCATTATAGGTAAACTGTCTTGAAACTTGGTTAACTGAAGTCTCTTGGCAGTCCCTCTTTGCGTTACTCATAATGGTGACTCATTATCTGACAGATTCTTCTTGTCGTATTAAAAGTGGGAAGACTGAAACTGCAGTCAGTACTTGTTTGTCTGGCCAAACTCTGTAACAAAAGACACAAATTACAGATCTAGGAGTGATTTCGGACTAATTTAGATTTTAGACTTTTTTGGTATTTTAACAAGGTCACAAAACATTGTTGCTTTTTCCCATCACCAATGAGAGACAATTTCTTATATAGAACAACACTGAAATACTGAAAAATGTTTTATTGTAAGGTGCTTGAGTTACAGCGATCATTTTTCTCTAAGGCTAAATAATAAGTCTCTAAGAAAGTTAGAGCTAATTCAAAATTCTGTAGCAAGCAACATTTACTACAAAGTGTTTTTGGCACTGCACTGGCACCCTGTATCGTTTAAAAGCACCATCATTTATCAGCTTTGTGTTTATTTTCTACAAACGCTGTGTGAGTTGCCTGAGCTGCGTCTTTGCAGCTAAAGCTAAAATCAGCCTTGATTCCATTTTGAAAACAATTTGAAAAACAGGCTTTATTTATTTGCATATACAGCAGGGAGGTGAGATCCAATCACAGGTGGTCACTTGAGACACATGTGAGGATGCATAAAATCTCTTTTATGAACTGATGTACCTAAAACTGTCTATTTAGAGTGGGGATTGAAAGGATTTGATTGATAGAAGTGCCATTATTAATTCTTTATATCAGTTCTCTTTTCCGTTCCCATTATCAATTCCTGATCAATTTTCTGTTTGCAAAAAATAAAAAATAAAAAATTAACCTACGCGGGTTTTCAGCATGAACACAATTGTGTCATTACCCCTGAGGCTGAACACAGCAGAAACAAAGTGAAGTAGATCTTAGACTACGAATACATTCCAAGTTTTGTGGCTGAACTTTGACACTCATTCACTCATTTTTCCCTCCTGTGCTGCAGGTGTGACAGGGTTTTGCTGGCTGGAAGCTGATGGCCAAGATGAGCTGACAACAGCCTGAGATTAGCTGTAGGAACAGTCTGTCATGAAAGAATATTTGTACAGTATTCATTTTCATTTTGGTTTTCTTAGTCAAAGAAAAAATTTGCTAAGCCTGCCTGCTAATGATATTAGAACTCAGGATATTTACCCTTGGTAACAGATGGGCTGCTGGGTTGTGAGGCAGTGCCACATTCAAGCATAAAGTGTTAAATACACGACATTTCTGGAATTTGAGCCCATGTTGCATTGAAATATGTGTCAACATATTGATTCTGTTTCCACCTTTACTTGAGAATTTTTTTAAGACAAAGCAAGTGGCCCTGTTTTCATCCTATTTAATGTTAAGAAGCCATGCTTTGCACTGTTTGAGCCTCTTCTTTCACCTTGCTCAAGCTCAAGCTCATTAGACTCCACAGATCGGACGACTCGGAGCAAGGTCTCGATTCCTGTTCCTGGTTCACTTGCAATCGGACCACCCAAGACACACTTTAATGCCTGCGGTAAACAGAGCCAAAGTGATGACTTGAATTAAGTTCCTGAAACTAAATTGTCCATTGGCATACAACTCATGGCTTGTGTCATGTCACAGCATTGAGAGATACAGTACCAATCACCATAGTAACTCCTGAAGAAGTCTTGCTGCAGTCCAGCAGCAGAGCTGAGGAGTTAAAGGGTTGAAGTCCTCTCCCTCCGATGGCAGCAGCTCATTACTTATCCATGAAGGACTGTTAACCACACTGAAATGGAATCAGATCTATTCACAACAATGGTTTTAATTAGATCTGTGTGTATGTGTGTGTGTGTGTGTTTGTGTACACTACAGTGTGTGTGTACTGAGCGTTTACTTGTCAGTGGACAGCAGCAACCTTGAAACCCGGGAATCCCATGTGAAACGTGATGGTGCGCTTCGTGTGTTTATCACCTAAGACTAATTGATTAATGTGTTTCACCGCTGATGTCGTCTCGAAAACAAATGGCCCTTCCCCGCACACACACACACACATACACACACACACACACACACACACACATCACTGAACTTTATGTAATTAACGTCTGAATGGACCATGTTTTTCAGATGCGCCAGTGCTGATGTGGAAAATAAGAGGGGATTAATGCAGTCCTCTGTTAATTCCACAGCCTGCTTCAACACAAGAGGCTGACCTGATATAGACAGTGAATCCTATGTAGTTAATAGGGTAATTAATACTTAAGTCTTCTTAACACTGTACCATTTTCTATGGTAGCGTGACGCTACACCTTGTGCCTGCAAAGGGTGTCCAGGGATTTTGGCACAAATCTCCTCTTAAGCATCCATTTAAAAAGCCCATAAACACTCGTACACACTGTGTTTAGCTGTTTTGTGTGGCAATGTGTTGCTTCGAAAAGTGCTATACTAATCAAGTTTATTACATTATTAATGTACTTATTGTACTTGCAATTGAAAAGAAACGATTATCACTTTATCACTGCAGTCACACAATTCATTTTCAGCAGTGAATGTGTCTAAAAACACCATTCAGGATGAATTAAAGCTGGAAACTATTTCACATTAATAACGTCACATATCATATTTCATCGTCTGATGTCCGGTCAGTCTGATCTTTGAGCAGCGCAAGTGTGACATGTCAAGGACTGGCGTGAAGAAAAAGAAGCTAAAAGTCTCCCTGCTGGCCGAGAAAGGATCAGAGGGATGGATGACAAAGGAAATGGGGAGTGGAGAAGAGAGAGAGAGGGAGAGAGAGAGAGGTACGGTGTGATTTCCTGTGCGACAGAGCCCCACAGCAGACATGAGAGGAATAGCAGGCTTTGGAAAGAGGCTTAAAGAAACTGATACGTTGTTGTTTTGTCACATCACTTGATCCGGTGCGGCCTTTGAAAGGACATTTTCGTCAAAACAGCATTTTGCCTTTTTTTAAGGTCATTTATCTAAAGAATAGCAAGCAAACAGTCCAACTGGTAAAAACATTTTCCATCTAGAAGCAAATTTAATCATCATGCATGAGGCTGAACTGCCTGCTGGGTTTCCTCAGAGACTCTGCTGGGACCAGTAGGTGCATACTGGAGCTGGGACAAACACGCCAACACTAAATGCTAAATTATGAATCAGTGCTAAACGTGAACAAATCCTCTCATCAATGGGAATAAAGCCACTGGGAAGGGAAAAACAAAAACATAATTTTACTATTTTCTTCCTGAAGAACTAAAGGAGACTGCTGGGTAATAAACCAAAGCCTTTAGTATATTTTAAATCCCTTTTGATTTAAACTGTTGGGAGCTTTGTTGATGACTGTCTTTTTGGCGGTTTTACACTCTACAGTTCTTTCAGTGTTGTGCAGACTGAATGTTCTTGCTCGTGTGATGCACATACACAGTTGTTAGCCTATTTAAAAGTATTCATGAATATTGTATTGTGTGTTGTTCTTTTGTGTTTAATCCCCACAGGTGAATGGTTAAATATTCATCGCTGCATAGCAACTGCATCATGTTAAAGTCATAATATCTTAACATCTTTCAGGGTGTTGCAAATGTGCAACTGTTTCTTTTTTTTTTTATAGATCTATTTATTTAATTTACAATTGACTCAATGCAGCATAATACAAATGATCTGATATCATATGATCCCATTAAATTATATATTGTCTGTCTTTGGGTGCATAATTACTGTACAAGAAAGTAACTGGAATGGCACCATGAGTCCATGATGGAAAAAAGTTAAATTCAGTGAAAACAAATGAATCTCTCAAACAGTAAGCTCTGATAGTCTTACTGCTGTGATTAACACTTCTGCTGCAGGTGAGGAGGAGACCTGCCAGATGTGGGTGATGTGATCCTCAAAAGCCTTGTTAGCGTGCTTCCTCTATTGTGCAAAAAGGTAAAGATTGAGGAATCAGAGACGACTGTCCACAGGGACACACCTTGTGGGGAAAAAACACAGCGAAGCTTGAAAAATCAACGTGCTGCTTGTTTTTGTCACCCGTATATAAAACAATGATTATAAGCAACTTGGACTGCTTCCCATTCAGTCGTTGTATTATTTATATTTCACTGAAGAGTGTTGGACACAGCTCTTTGCAGTCACATTACTTTTACATGTTGCCTGCACCAAGTTTTGGAACAGAGACTAGATAAAAGGGCTTGTAGGTATTTCGCACATTGTTTGGATCGTTTTGCAGAATGTTTTACAGTCTAATGATTGAAAAGATCAGGAGAATAAATTGTTGGGCTGTTAATGCTCAAACTGGTATTTTTGGATGCACAGTTTATATAACACTTTCGTTCCAGAAATATTGTCTGTTTTGTTTACAATTATTTGTTTTCACATTGTGCTGCTTCCTATCTTGGCCAAAAAAGATATTTAATCTGAACAGTGTTTGTCCAGGTTAAAATAAAATGAGGGAAACAAACTCATGGCTAGGTATGGCAATATATCATTTCACTAAAATCAGAATAAAACACAAGACTAAAAATAAATGTGAAAAAATATTTAACTGAACTATTTAACTAAACAAAAGTAAAATACACAGGGATACTGTTCATAGTAAGTATTTGTCTGTTAGGCCACACTTGTCAACACAACAGACATGAGGATGCTTTGGTGCTTATTTTGACTGTAATGTCTATATGACCATGAGCCGGTCTGTGTTTGTATCATTATACTTAAGTCGTGCCAACAAAAACAAAAAATAACTTAGAGTAAACATTTTCAAAAATGAACAACTAAACTTAAACAGGCAAAAGCTAACTGAAACCAAACCAAAAAATTAAAAATGAGATCAAAACTAATGTAAAATACAAAACTAAAACAATCTGATATATTATTAATCAAAATTAACATAGATATACTGAGTGCGGAAAGGAAAAAATTACAACAGCTAGAACAGTCTGTTAAGTTCAGCAAATCACGTCATTTTACTGTAATTGTTTCCTATCATCATATCTGTGAAATATCAACGATTGGACGGCCTCATTTGAACTTTGCAGCAGATAAAACAAAAGATATCACAACTACAACAACAGACAAAATGTTCGTCTTTGTCACATTTAAGCAGCAGCCATAACACATAATTCCTAATGCTGGGAGCTGATGATTCACTGCAGCCTTAGAAAAGCTTTGTTCTGACTTCTCACCTTTCAATGAGTGTTTTTACACAGAATTATCATTTTTTCTCACCAGATGATGATGTTAATTTCAGCTTCGTGCTTTAAAAGTAACAGTTTGCTAGTGGATGAAAAAGAAATTTAATCCAAGACTGAAATAAAAGAATATAAAAGCGCTGAAAGGTCAGTGTGGCAACAAAGAGGCCTCAATATTCACACACTGTTCTACATACTCTGTATGTTCAGAACAAGAGCATTTTCAACCTTTAAATATGACACGTCCAGGGAAAAGCCTCTGAGACAAGTGTGACCACTCTCAATTGTGTGCCTCCTCTAAATGTGATGACTACACACAACGATGCGGCACAATAGTAAGTGGCATAGCCAGGTCCAAATAATCAGCTGAATGAATGCATTTTTCAGAAACCATTATTCGGATGTGGCGATGCGCACACAACAAACGTACCCCACAACAAACGGAGGCATCTGGAGGAGGGAAAAAAAAGTTCCTTTCACTGAGCTGGCATGATAAGAGCGTCTGTATTTCCACTCCCTTTATCACTTCCCATCCCAGACAATGGATTGAATTTCAAAAGCCAATAAACAAGGGAGATGTCCATTCTGCATGGCAGTTATCACAAGCCAGCGTCCCGCTCTCATTTGCTCACCCTCCCTCCCTCCATCTTCTCCTTCCCTCGTTTTTTTTCTGAAATGAGTAGGAAAAGAGAGATGAAAATTAAAAGTGGGGAGGGAGAGAGTTGAGGGAGAAGAAAAGGAGCAGAGGAGATGAGACGCCTTCATGCTCTGGCTCTCCTTTCATTGGGACTGATAAAGGAAAGCATCAAGGCCAGGAGTGGATGCGTTTTTTTCTGTTAACTGAATGAGGCTTTTGAGGGTGATAGTGAGGAGCCGCTCCCCTGAGAGATGTTTGGAGGAACAGGGAGTGGTGAGCCAACATAATAAATATTCTTATCTGTTATTGTCATTGTAATGGGACAGGGCAGAGGGAGGGAGGATGCGACAGTGGATAGCTCTGTCGGTGCCAAGGGACCTGACTGTGTTGACATGCAGAGGAGAGAAAATCAAAGGAGAGACGGAAAGTGAGAGAGGAAGAGGAGAGCGAGAAAGATTTTAAGCCAGAGGGAGTTTGCCTGTAATTATTGATGGGTCGTCCTGGTGGGAAAGAGGATACAAACAAGAAAAGATGACAATGAGGCTTTTCTCCTGCAGCCTATTGCTTTACTGTATCACTCACTGCCAGGTGTTGTCAACAGGAAGGAGGAAGTGCGGTGAAGTTAGCAGGCATATCATAAATGGGCAATTATGTTGGCTTCCTTATAGCATCAGGAATAAGCATCAGCTGTACAACTACGTGGACCTCTGTAAGAGCAGCATATACACCACAATATAATATCAAAATCATCTCACGGCTTCAATCAAACTGGCCCAGTTAAAGAAGAAAATTTGTGTAGACAAGTCAAGTAGTCCAGCTCCGGTGAACTGTGACATAAATTCTGCAAAGCTCAAAATTATTTTTACATCGAATGCCCAAATTTTGATTTTTTTTTCTACAGTATCTGTACATGGTAACAAAGACGGTTAATAGAAAGCGAGATGTCTCTGTGACCGTTCATTTCCTGTATCAGTGTCACATGGTTTTTCATCGCAGCCCCGCCCTGTCTTGGAGACTAGAAGCAGTCTTGAGTCCATTCACTCTAACGGAGGAAATGAACGTGGTCACAGATTATGACCAATTCTTTTGCCCCATCGTCAGATACATATTGGACGCCCATTTCACAAGATACATATCTTCCAAAAATTCTGACACAAAAATGGCATTTTTCAGACACACATACCAGGAAAAAATTAAATTTGTTCGAGATCTGTCTCTGTCTCAGCAACACACTCTCACGAAATCTGAGAACCGGTGCTTCCCGCCTTGCCTCACAACAGACATAAACAGACATTTAAATGGTCTTATAGGTAATTAAAAGTTAAAACTTACATCAAATTTAATGCAATGCAAAATCCATCTGCATTTAATCCATTCACATGACGTTAAAACATTTCCAGACGAGGTGGAGGGATGGTGGTTCCTCACTGTCTCCATGGGAGATATGACTCCGCCCACTTAGGAGAGCATATATACCATTTCACACCATTGGCACAGCGTAGAGTGAAGGATCTTGTGCTAATAATTGACTATTTTTGATGGTAACTGAAGTGTTTTTAAAGGACCATTCCAGTGTTACTACAAGTCATTGTTCTTTGTCAACATCAGCTACATAGGTTACATAAAATCCACCCATTATTCCCAAAATACCTTTATCTATAACATATCATGTTTGTCAACATTTAGCCTGTATTTAATAAACTATACAAAAAGAAACTGAGAATGTGTGATTGGGTTAGTTTAAAAAAAAAGTTTGAGTCAAAATCCTTCTTCATGCTAATACTTGAGCCAAGAAGGCAGCACTTGTAAGGAACTATTTTTCAAGGCATATAAACTTCAACGAATAACTCCACAGATCCCGGCTCCTCCCCCTCTCTCGCTCACAGATTTCTGACCAAATGAACGCAGATCTTTTTTTTTTAGATGGCTGGATTACCTAAACCTGGCAACTTTCATGTGTTTAATTGTGTTTCTATACCCTGTTTTAACATGAATGGCAGGGAATGAGGTTTAAAAATGCAGTCTGAGATCCACTAAAGTATACACATGGCCAAATTTAAACAAGAATTTCATGAAGTAGATTTGAAGTTGTTCCTCTGGTTTGCTCCATCTGGGCCTCTTACAGCAAGTGCCGTACAGATCAGGCAGAACAATCCAGGTACGACAGTACGCTCAGCAGCTGCCAGTGCCAAACCTCTGGCAGCAAAAAATGTCCATCACTGAAATCCAAGTGCTTTGCTCAGCTCAGGGCACCTTATCACTGTTAGTTAGGAATTCCAAGTTCAGGAGAAGAAGAGTCCAGAAAGGTGCAGTCCTCAGGAGGAGCACCTGTTCTCTGTTGAAGAGGCTCCAGAGCAAATCTGCCAAAAAGGAATTTTGATTGATCTCTACATCCTCCCTGAGAGAGTGCCACAGAGAATTACAAGCTCAAAATGGTCTTTTCAGTCATCTGCACTTTCACCAAAACGCAACATATTGTGACATTCTGTTGTCACCATCAGAGTAAAGGGGAAACCAATAACAATGGTTAAAGTTAGGGAAAGAATGTGGTAATGTCTCGAAGAACATTTGATATTTCTCGAAACAGGTTTGCTTATTTTGTTTGTTGTTGTTTCCAAATGTTGGATGAGTAGATTGATTCCGCTGTTATGGTCTGTATAATGAATATGAAGCAGCCTGTTGGTTTACCTTAAAGAAGACATATTATACTCATTTTCAGGGCTTTAATTTTGATTTTGGAGTCCTACAGTGCAGGTAGACACAATAAACCAAACAGTAAATACTGTAGATCTTCAGAAAACTGTGCCTCTCACCCTCTGTCTCCCTTCTATTTTCTGCATTCTCTCAAAATGGTCTGTATAAGCTTTCTTCTCCCCCTTTTCCTCCTCTGTAGTAGCAGTTTAGGAATTAAACAAACAAATCCACAAGCAACAGGAACCCTATTAACTTCTGTCTGGTGCTTGACTCTTTAGGAAAGCTAAATAAAGTTAACCTTTCTTCATTTACGCAGAAAAAAAACACTTTATTGGAGCCATATTGAACAACTTGCTGTAATTCATGAAGCAGAGAGAGGAGACAGGCACAGGGCTGTGTGCACATGCCCTGGCATGCCCATA
>JAPQLA010000012.1:21263376-21280856 GCA_029822935.1 Naso vlamingii | reverse complement strand
GGCAGTGTAAAAACTGAGCTGCAGGAGCTGCTTGTAGATGTAGAGGACATATTCACAAAACATCCTGAGGCTAAGAGTAGTTCCTAAATGGCTAAGTTAGGCGAAATTTTACAAATATGGAGAGTGTCTTAATTTCAGGACTCCAAAGTAATTCACAAAGTGTTTTGTCTTTGAGAGAAGTTGCAGGCAGTCCAGAGGGCTCCTGGGTCAGTAACCTGCTCACAAGCAGTCAAATGCTGCAATTGACCTGTAATCTGATTGGTGCTCTCAGCAGCTTTGTGAATAGCTTTTAAAGGAAACTTAGTAAGGAACTTGTAGTGCTATATAGGAGGACTCCTAGCACTAAGGTAAGGCACTTTGTTAATATGGCCACAGGATTCACAGACAGAAAGCTTCTTGTAAGTTTAAAGGATTATCTGCAGTCATAGAAACAAACACGTCTCCAAAGTTACGTTTAAAAAAGCTGAAAAATACATCTAGTAACACTTTCTATGAAGCCTGTCTCTATAATGCATTATAACACATTATGAACACACTTATAATGCATTATATGTGGTAAGGGTTAAGTTAGGTTAGGTTAGGGTTATGGTTAGGGTTAGAGATCACCCTAACCTTACTTATAACAATATTTATACAGCACTATAGGCGCAGTATAATGCGTTGTAAGCATGTTCATAATGCATTATAGTAGATGGATGCATATGTAAAGTGTTACCAAACACTTCACTGTAATTATTTCAAGAAGTTAAGAATCTTGTAATTTTTTCCAAAAATTATAACCCAAGTAAAATGGTTTGTTGCTCTAGTAGACAACTTGATTATTCTCATCAAAGGACTGGTCAGTTCACATAAAACTTAACAGTGAAACAGTCAAACATTTTGGGAAAGTATGCTTCTTCGCTTTGCCAGCAGTTGATTTGAGTCACTCGACTCTCTGCTGTTGAATAGCTTTTATTTTTTTCTCGGTGAGGCGCCACTGACCTGCCAGCTCAGGGGGGTGGGATGATGTCAGGAGGGGGGTCCTCTCTAAATGGAATTCTAGAAACAGAGAAGGTCAAGAGAGAGTGTTTCGTAAGTACAGTCACCATCCACCAGCCGGACTACAAAGCCACATACACAAAGACATTTAGCCACAGCAGGATGCTAACATGGATGAAGAAAGGTGAAAAATCTACAGTAAGGACAGGCAGGAAGGTCGGAGCGAAGGAAAAGGAGGGGCCACGCAGCCAAATAAAAGAGGGTTACATAAGCAGAAAAAATAAACACAGCCGAAAATAAAGGGGAAAATTGGCAAATAATAGACAAGGCATGAGGAGATATTTTAGAAGGAGGAAAGTTTGGAAAGACAGTTTAAAAATCACACTCTTAAATGTGCAAGCAGCGACGCTGCTTAAAATGAAATGGCATTAAAATGTGTATGTGAATGTTTGTGTGAGGGAGAACAGTCCACAAGGATCCCGCAGTCTGTGCACATTTCATGACCCCAGAGCTTTACCGCTGAATCAACTACACCCTACAGCCTGTGTCCTTTAACCTTCCGTCCTCCCCCTCTGAGATCTGTGTGTACATCGACTTACCTGGGAACTGATAAGTGTAACCAGGAGCAATGCCAGAGTAACTGCGGCTGGTGTAGGTAGTAGTCTGGAAGCCCGGGTAGCCTGTTACAGATAAAAAATAATAGTGATTTAAGTTATCTTTGCTGAATAAAGACACACCAAGAAATTAACACACAGATTAAATGTCTATCTTTTGGGAAGACTGATCTGATGTTTAACATTAAAATTTGTAATCCAAAGAGAAATCAAAAACAACAAAGCAATTTGTTAAGCTGCTAGCTCTTAAACATATGCTATGATATGTGATAGCAGGCAACCAGGTGCACCAAAAAAAAAAAGAAAACAGGCAGATATTTTCTCGTCAAACTTTACAGCCGTTCATATCAAAAATTAAGCTAAGCAGCTAACCAAATGTTAGCTATAGCCATTCTCCTATCAGTTGTGAAGGTCATTATTAAGTATGGACTACTTGACATTTAAATCTTTTTCTCTTGTAGGGCTTTTTAAGAGAACATTTTGAGTTTCCAGTTCAGCTTGTCCTCTGGGAATGTGATTATTTAAACTTCAACATTATCATGAAACATTTTCACAATATTTCTTCAAGGGCCAGCTTGTTTAAAGATAATTTACAAAGGACCTGACCTAATGTGTAAACCAAAGCCATGGCTGACGGCAGTGCAGTATAAAGTCAAAAGTCCATTAGAGGGAGCCAAACAACCACAAACGACGCATGAAGCTCTCGGTTTGTTTTCTCAATGAGAACGTTTAGATATGAGACATTACTCGAGTGTGTAGAACTCCATCGCCCTTCAGTCTGTGACCTCTAAATTTTTCACACATTATAGTATTATTCACTGGAGATGTGCATGTGAGAATCAGCTCAGAGAGCATCGATACAAATTAGATGTCTTTTTTTTTTTTTTTCATCACAAGCTGCTGGTTTAGTTTTATATTGCAGTATGAAAATTAGAACACTGAACTGTTCTAGACTAGAATTTATAGGAAACACAAAGGGGAGCCTAGTGACGGGTGTTATGGTGTGTCCATCGAGTAGCTGCCACATTTAAATGGTCATCAAATGTTTCTGTTGTTGAAAAATATTAATGGAACAACTCAGCTTCCTTTCCCTGTCCTTTAATTTGTGTTGTTGAAAACATTATCTTAAGGTTTAATGGACAAAACCTTGGTGCATAAGTTGGAAGGGATGGAAATCGTCACTTATTGGTATGTTTTCATTAGTGTACGATCACCTGAAAGTAATAATCATTGAGTTACTTTAGAATGAGTCCTTTATGTCCACAGAGAAAGCAGGTGTTATTTTCATGTCTGAGACGATTCTGCCTTGTCTCACTCTGTTGTGCTTTCATTGGCCAGTACTCGTTGCCTCGACACATCCTTCTAAACACGGTGAAAGGGTCTATTTTAACCCAAATCCTAATCTTTTCTTAAATCTAACAAAGCACTTTTGTTGCCTTAACCTTGTCACTGGAAAGTGAAAATAAAACAAAAAACCAAAAAAGGTATGTAAATGAAGCTTAAAAAATACACTGCTGCACACAGACGCCTGCTCTCCCAGGTGAACATCCTGTAAACCCATTTCTCCACCCTCTCCCTACATGTGCTACATGTGCTCCGCTGCTTTATCTATTGCTGTGTAAAGGCTATCTACCAGTAAAAAGTACATGAAAAGTGTAAAGAGCACTGGCCAGTCACAGAACAGTAGAACTAGCCAATCACAGCATTGGAGGGTGGGGCGAGGTGAGACTGTTTTGGAGAAAAAATAGGACAGGTGATGTGTCCTCTTCCACGGAGTCTGCCATGTTGCACCGCCATGTTTCTGCGGTAGCCCAGAATGGACAAACCAAACATTGGCTCTTCTCTAAATTTTGCTAATTCTATGGCCACCGTATATGATACAATAAAGGTTGTAAGGTAAAGTGATTACAGTATGTCTAATTGCCATTCTCTTTCTTTTCAATTTCTTAATGTTTTATTAATGTATCTATATAAATTAAGAATTTTTTCAGTTTTTTTGATTTGATTTTTCAAAATTATCACAATAATTTCCTGTATCGCAATTATTTTGTCCACAGTAATTGTGGCATGAAATTTCTAACTGTCCCCACTGTCCCCCCACCCCTACTCACTGGACCTTTAGGATATCCTTGATAAAACTGTCATTAAATGTCAGTATTTATGTTGTGTTAAGCTTGTGCTCTAAACCCAAACACCCTCTGCTTATGAAGTAAACCTTTAAGAGCACTCCTCGCTGATTTGTAGATTTGTTATGTATATATGTACATACACTGTCTGTATTTAAATATGCTTTCAGTACTGTGTATTTGCTTTGGTATATTTGATTTTGGATCTTACCCAGCATGCCGATTCCCAGCATGAAGGCATCCATCCCGTAGGGCATCACTCTGGAGCGGCCTCTGGCTGAGCCTGTCGGCGTCATCACTTCCTTGGGCTGAGCTTTCTTACACTCGACCTGAGGCCAAAAAAAAAAAGTGTTCACTTATGAGTTCAGTGAGAATACAGAGTTTAAGACATAAACTACACAACATAAATCATAAACTCACAACACAACTTGTTCAAAAAAAAAAAACCTAAATGCAGCTCAAGCAAAGGCTAACATGGTTGAGTAGAAAATGTTAAAAATGTGTTTGACAATTTAAACTACAACACTATGTGACATGAAATGAGAATGTATTGGAGATTTATTATTATTTCTAAATGACTCTTAGTGCCTGAGTGGAAACATGAAATGTGTCACTGCTGACATGCGTACCATTTTGTTGTTGATCTCATGGAAGTGGATCTCACACACTTTTTCCACCACGTCTTCATTCTCAAAGGTAACAAAGCCAAAGCCTGCAAGACAAACAGAGTCTTATTCCAACACTTGACCTCACTGGTTGTTCTTGTTTGTGATGTCTTTGTGGTCGGTGACAAACGGGGGTAACAGAGACCCCTTTAAAGGCTTTCAAAAAAACAGATTTTTTTTCCTTTAAAAGGTATCTACAGTTTGTTCATTTTTTATTAATATGTCACCAGATTCAACACCCAAGAAACTCTAAAAAAAAACAGGCAACCTAGGAGGGAATATAATAGGTGTCACCAGCCATTTCAGTCAGAAGGAGCTGACGACTTTTGAACGAGGCTTGCATGGTTTGCCTGTCAATCAGCTGCTGGCAACACGGAGGAGCAGGTTTGGGGTGTGGTTTGCCAAAAACTGCGCCAGATTTACAGTCCTCCACCAATTATCACACCCCATCTCTCCACCTGACCCTACTCTTGTCCTTCTCTCTCTTCCCTCACTTGTCTCATTGTGTTACATCCTGTCCTGTAACCATCCTGACCCTGAATCTCAACCCTCAGCAGGTGCTGCACACGAGACAGAAACAGATGAAACAAGGGCAGATGAGAGGGCAGTGGAAAGACAAAAGAGTGTGATCTGAGCAAAATTCGTTCACCCATCGACTCTATCACGCTGTTTCCCCTTTCTTTTCTGAGGACGTCCTCACTCTGCATGTCGACACATATTAACATAATGTGTGTGTGCGTCAGAACTCTGTGTACGTACCTCTGTGTCTGTTGGTTGTTTTGTCAAACATAAGCATGGCATCATCAACCTGTGAGAACAAAGCAAAGAATAGATGAGCTTCGACATATTAACACACACACTCAACACACACCATTACACAGCATGGGGTGCCATTGTCCCTCTTTAGCATTGGAGTAAGAGGGGAAAACAGATGGAGAGGGTGGAGGAGAGAAAGGGAGGGGTGACAGGTGACAAAGGAGGAAAGAAAAAGAAAGAATAAGAGGGGGAGAAAGGAAGAGAGCGATGGGGAAATGAGGGAGGGAGGGAGGGGAGATGCTGTATAAAAATAAAATGAAATGCAATCTATCAAGGTGAAAAAGAAGTGAACGCTCCTTGTTCACGAGGCGCTGGAGGAAATTCTTTCCCATTCTTTGCTCTGTCTGTCTTTCTCCTGAGTTCTCACAAACTGCTCTCTCTCTTCTCTCCTTTCATTCGTTCACCCTCGCTGTCTTTCCCTCTTCACAAAGTTTACTATTCCCATGGAGACCCTGTAAAGAATTTCAATTAGAAGAACTTGCCTCCCCCCTCCAACTAATTTCAATGAATAGAATGGAGAGACAGGAGAAAAAAGAGGGAGAGTAAGCATGTAGTAGAAAAGACAAAAACAAGAAACAGTGATGAATAATGGCGGCGGTAGAAAAAAAAAAAAAAAAGCAAAGTTTTGATGGGGAATAGAAAATCTGTCAATGAACGTTTTGGTCCGGAGTAAAGAACAAAGTGAACTGGGGTCTTTGTCAACACTTTTATTCTCCTTCTCCCTCCACTTTCCTTTTTGCACTCACTCCACTGCCCTATTCATATTCCTCCTCCTCCTTCTCCCCCTCCTCACCCCCCCCCCCTCCCTCACTTGTCCTTCACTAGCAGGAAAGTTAGCAGCTCCTGCTTGAGCTAAGACGGCACAAGGAAAGAGAAAGCACAGCCGAGGCCTGGGCTCGCCGTGGAAATACCGTTTTGTGTTATTAAATAGCATATTTAAAAAACATTCACAAGAAATCTGCAACACAGCCGTCCCACATCACATGGAGGCACGTTGAGTATGACTACTTGGCTATTTTCATGAGGCAGCAAGCATTGAAACCCAAACCAGTGTAACATGAGTGGTAGAGGCCTCTGGATGAGCAGGCCATCCGATTTCTAACCTTTACCTCACATGAAAAACGCCTCCAAGTCTTCTGGTCTGATTGAGATTACGTCTGTGCTTATAAAACTGAGACATTTTTAGATTTTCCTCTCAAATGATGAACACGGAGGGTTTCGAGGTTGCCTTCACAACCTCCCTGACCCTTTCAACTCTCATCCTTGTCAACATACGGCTTGGACACACACACACACACACAGATCAACCTCCCCCCTTTCTGTCCTTCATTCAGTTTTACCCCCCACACCACCTCCTCCTCCTCCTTCTCTTCTCTTCTCCTCTCATGCTTTTCACTCTTCCGGTCGTCCAAACTCAATGACACAGCAGAGAGCCAGGGAACAGGACGGTAAGTAGACAGCTGCAAGCCAACATGTTATCATAAGAGTAGAGTTACAAGCGCAGCCATCCCTCCTGTTAGCATTAGCAGCATCTATTCTGGAAGAGATGACCGATGGTTAGCATTGCCGGTCCAAGGAACTTTTTAACAAGTGCTGCTCTGAAGCCAAATCTGAGGCAAGAAAAATACTGGACAGTCATGCTAACAGTGTTCATCTAATTGTTCTTCATTGGAATAAAGTGGTGTGCCGGCTTGAGACGTGTTCTGTCACGTGTGTGAGCTTATGTTGTGGTCGTACACGGCCCCTTGTCCTTGCCAAAACCAATAAGAAGACGATCTCCGATGTCCACTGCCCAGGGTGCTGTAAGACTATCTGATTGGATAGCTGTGGGGGTCTGAGATTGGCTTAGCGGCAGCTCAGTCGCTAACTAGCCAGCATGCATGCAGAGAGTGCAGAAAAGTTAAGGTCATTTTCTCATGAAGTTCTGACATTCTCCGATGTACCGAAACAAGGGTCGACTGTGATCGTGCACAGCTTTTCGGAGTGCAGCGTTCAAAATATCCAGTTTTTACTGAAGCGTGCAGCTATTGTCTGAAGAGCAAGCGTTTGCTGACATGTCCATTACACTATTTGCGAGATTATGAAAGGTGGCATTCACATTTTTTCCCTTCTGTCTCCTCACATCTCCCTCTTGCATTCTCTCCCCTCTCCCTCTCTCTCTCTCTCTCCGGCCATCTAGCTCTAAACAGGCCAGCAGACAAAGTGTTCAGTCAAGCCTCCTAATCGCCAGCTCACATGGGTGAGTGGAGTCCCAACTTTTCCCGTCTGCCCTGTCCATGCTGCATTTTTCGTCTTATGCACTCCTTCCTTAGCTTACTGCTCTGGCCTTTTCTCTCATTTCAGTTCAGAAGAGTTTAAAAAGGGGGGGTTTTAATGCTTGTTATGCATGTAAGGGACTTTCAGGAAGTCAGTGCAAGGAGGCAGGATGAAAAGCACGAAAAGCAGGGTTTTCCCGTGGATTAAACATAATTGACTGTATGATCGAAATACCTAAAATGCTAATTATCAAACTACCTAAGTGCAACACATTTCTCAGCTCCACACAGGCTCTGCTTTCAGCCTTGGCCAAAAAGAGGAGGAGGAGTTCTTGACTCTCCACTAGATTGAGGGGGATTACAAGACCTTCAACTCAAGATTCAAACTTCTTTCTCACACAAATATGGCTGCTTTAGTTTTACTTGCCTGGGGACATTTAGCAAAGGGAGCTTAGATTTGTTCAGCTCGGAGACCACGAGTTAACATTTGCCTTTGACTATTTGGTTTGTTCCAAAACACCTGACATGTCAACTGTGCAGCCATTTGAGTCCAGTCTAATAAAGTTTGTGTAGGTGTTCCTTCAGAAGTACACTCCAAAAAATAAACAAAGGCATGTATCAAAGAGTTGCAGAAAATGCATAGTGCATTCTGTGTTTTCCTTTGCGAGGCGGTGCCACAGTATGAAAATAAACAGGACACTAAGACTGACTCCATCCTAACCTGCACCTTGTAACCAGGCTCGGATAATAAACAAGAAATACCTCCAGCTCAGCAGGAATGCACTGTGGGATTGGCGCTATCCTTGATACAGCTTTGGTCTCACGTGTCCAAACAGTCCAAATATTCCCTCATCCTGCGGAGGGAGTGTTGTCTTAGATATGAGGGTCTGTGATCACTAGGGAGAACGGATTCGGCACAGGGTTGCCATTTTATAAAACACAGTCAGGAAGCACAACACATGTCAACACCTGCACCTTACAATGAGTTCAACTGTGTCATCGGCACACATGTAATCCAGGAAGACCGGGACCGACGACCCAGAATTAGAAGACGTTATTTACATTTGAACTAGCAACTAAAATATGGTAATGCCCCAAACATGAGTCAGAGGCCAATTGAGAGAAAAACACGGCCAGACACGATGCAGAGGGAGGTTCGTGCTGTTAATTTCTTCCAACCCATTAGGCCTACATCCTGAAGCGATGTTCATTTTCAGACTCTTTCCTGATCACCAACAGCAGAAGCACACGCTTAATGTTTGTGACAACTGGATCACTGGCTGTGAGTCTTACAGTCCGTGCAAATGTATGCAAGCTCGCCTCCCTCCGCAGCGATGGCGCTCTCACACTTTCATGCACACACACACAAACCCCTCTTTCCATTCATGCAAATACACACTTTTTACACATTTTTTTAAAGAAACAAAAAAACACTGGATTACAGCGGGACAATGGGCAAAAGCAGGTCACCACGGCAACAAGCTGAGAGGGACTTGAGCAGAGTGTGTGTATGTGGGATGCGAGGGGAGTTGGTGTCTGAGGTACTGATTTTTTGGGTAAGGTGGGGGGGGGCTGTTACAGGAGCAGCTGTTGCATTTGATTAGTTAATACTGAAGAGCCTGAACTCTACTCAAACACACTCCCAAACCCCCCAAAGAAGTATTTAGCTAAAAAGTAACCCAACATTTCATGCATGATGGTTACTTTGATACATTTATGGCCCATCAGATTGCTTTTTTCCCTTTTCACAGTCACTTTTCCTCCTCACTATCTCAACATTCCTCCTTTTCTCTGCCCTTCAACCCTTCCGAGTTTCCCTCCCTCTCTCTCCATGGGGGGTTGCTTCTTCCCTTTCAGTCCCCCACCATCTCCCTCTTCTCTCTCCCCTCCTCTCGCTGCTTTTTTTTTTTCCTCCCTCTCCCCGGCCACTCATCTGTCTCCACAGCATGTGTTTGCCTTTCACCAAATTTCATTCAAAGGAGCTGAGCAGGACAAATGTGTAAGCCAAAAACACCAAGATGTGATTGGAAAAGAGCAAAACAGCTAACAAAGGAGATAAACT
Source organism: Naso vlamingii (assembly GCA_029822935.1). Lineage (NCBI taxonomy): Eukaryota > Metazoa > Chordata > Actinopteri > Acanthuriformes > Acanthuridae > Naso > Naso vlamingii. Next base: position 21,271,340 of record JAPQLA010000012.1, on the reverse strand, counting down.
AACTGACTACAGTGGCTGGCAGAGCAGACCATCACTGACCGCACAACATCTTTTCCTTTCTTATACTTCTTTCTCTCTTTCAGTCCTTACTTTCCCACTCAATGCTGTTTTATCTCACCACTTCTTTTCAAAATTTTTTGCCTTTTTTTGCTTTGCCTCAAGTTAGATAAAAGAAGGAAAGAAGTAAAACAAGAGGGAAAAGATTGAAAGATGTTCAAGAGATGGCCAAGAGTGGTATAATCTATTAAGAGCACAAAGTCCATTCGAGCAGTGATTCCCTACCCCTACTTGTACCCCAGGGGGTACTTCTGCAGCTGCCAGGTGGTACATGAAAGACTGTGGGATAGCTCAAGTAATTTAAAAAATATAAATTTAAATCTGATCTCTAAAACATGTCCACATACCAAGTCTGCTTTAAAGTTAAACACAATAAGTTGTTACTAAGAGTGTGTGAAAGCTAGTTTGCCAGCATGTAGAGAAGCATGGCTAACATTTCATGTCAGCTAAAATAACAGATATATGGTTTGAAATAAATAAACTTACTAAACCACTGAATTATTCAGCCAATGGACAAATGACTAAAATAGTTAAAAGTAATTGAAAGAACTGAAATAATTTGCTTTTAGCACAATTAAAGTAGAGGTTGGTTGAAAAAGCACCAAGTAGCCTATATTGTTGAATTATTGGACATTAAAGTTGTGGATAAAATAGACAACTAAAAGTGACAGATAACCAGCTGAAACAGTTATCTTATAATGTTGGACAAATGACTTAAATAGCTTCAATGGATAAATATTTAAAATATGTAGCTTAAAGTAAAATGATTGAAATAGCTTATAGCCTAGTATTAGACAAACAGTTAAAATAGTTAGCTAAAAGTAATAAATTAACAATGGAAAGTAGCTTGCTAAGAGCAAGATTAAAATAACTGAAACAGTTAGCTAACCGGCAAATGACTGAAAAAGCTAGCACAGATTTGAAAGAGTTAACTTAACATTAGCCTGTAGCATTGGAAACATTAGGCTTATGAAATACCTTACATGGATGACTAGTTGAAATAGTGAGCTAACAGATATGAAAAAACATTTTAAATAGCTAGCTCACAAATACATGATTGAAATAGCTGATAATGTATAAATAGTTGAAAACATTAGCATTCATTTAAAGTTTGAACAAATGCTAAACTGGTTAGCTAATAGACAAATGATTGAAACGGCTAATAATGGGAGAAGGATTGAAACAGTTAAGTTTCAATATAGTAGGCCTACTGGAAAAACTAATGAAACAGTTTATTCGGATAAATAGGCCTGCCTAAAATACTGAGCAAACAGTGAATAATAAAAAGTTGAGATAGTTAACATTAGCTAATCCATAAATAATTAAAACATCTTCTAATGGATTAACAGTAAAGCTTAAACTTTTGAAGAGGTTAGCATTAGATAAAAGTTAAATCTTTTGATATAGTTATCTAGTGGACAAATAACTGAAAAAGCTAATAAAATACAAACAGATAAAATAATTAGCTAAAAGTTTAAACTGTCGAAATAGTAAGCTGATGGATAATAACACACTGTAACAGCTACACTTTGGTACAAAAAGCTTAAAGTATAAAAGCTTGAAACATCTTGCTTTACTCAATATCCACTTCTATATCACTATGAGTAAAACAAGTTCCTGTTAAAAGTAAATTTAATTTGAGTATATGTGTAACATGATGTGGTGTTTGTGTGACCAGACTGTGGGCATGACACATTAGGTTGGGAATCACTGCACTGGGGAACCTGAAAGACGGGAGCTCACCACAGAGCGTGATGGCTACAAATAGATGCCAGATTTGTGTGTAGTTTACCTTTCCAAACTGGTCGAAGTAATGCTTTACATCTTCGATGGTGGTATTGACTGACAGTCCTCCGACAAAGATCTTCTTTGTCCTGGTCACCAGCTAGCAACACAGAAGAAGAAGGAGGCATCGTTTACCACTAATCACATTAGGTACGGAGTAGATGTCTGTGATAAAGAGACCTGTGTTTGTTGGTGTTTATCTTATCTCAGCTATTTCCCTCAGTTTAGGGCTCTGAGATGTGTGCATGCGTACAGGTGACTACTGTGTGGAGGCATTTACTCATGTGTGTGCCAGGAAAAAATGAGTGTGTGTGTGCGTGGATGCGTGCATGTGTGTGTGCATAAGATGTCAGCTGCTGATGGCTGGGGGTTGGGTGGGGTCAGGGGATGGGGTCACAGTGTCAGGATGGACAAGTGGATTGCCGCTCCTCTTTGGTCAGTGCCTGACTCTAATCCCAGCCAACCAGGGTTGAGTGATGAAAGGTGACAGATGACATCATCACTACTCCGCCTTGCTGTTAACCCCTTCAGGGTGCACTCACCTTAGGCTGAGCCCGGCGGGGAAACGCCACCTTTGGGTCGATCTGTGGAAAAGGGGGAGTTCAGGTAAGTTTTAATGTGGTAAAAGGGGAGGAAAAACATTGCTAGTCTCAAAATTCGGTACATAATTTAAAACATCCTACTGTGGATTTGATTGCTGATTTGATGAACTATGACAAAAGTAACTGGTCAGTGCTACATTTATTTAAGGGATTGCACTGGAAGACAGCTATTGTCGACAACTGCTTTACCTTCTCGTTGTCTGGAGACACAGAGACCACATTGCTGTAAGTGTAAAATAATAACTGCAAAAGGTTTTCTCTCTTGTTATCTGGCCTTATTAAAGTCCACAATGTGGGAAAGTATTAATGTGGTAACCCTTCTCTGGGATTTTATGAAGGTGTCAAAGCAGAAATGCATCGTTGTTATATAAAAACAGGACATATTTCATATTTTGTATGCTATAGCATGGCTATGCATGAATAAATATGCATTTCTTTATTTCGCAAACTCAATCAAAACTAGGGAGAAGATGAAAATCCAATATACATAACCTCATTTTACGGCTGGGGTCTCTGAGTCCCCAAACAGAAGTAACGTGTCATGTTTTCAAACATGTAATCACCTCACAATCATGTTTATAAAGATTTAGGAAAAGTCACAGAGTATTAGTATGATAAAACGATATTAAATAAGGTGTAACAACACGTTTTAACAAGAAATGATAGGCATCACGATACATGGCTGGCGATACGATACAAAAGCAATATGGGCTCATTTAGAGCGATACCATATGATGCGATTCAGTGACCAGAAATCGATCTAGTAACATTTTTTGCCAAAAATTCTATGGAGTGGTAGAGGAGGTAAAGCACTTGAAAAGCGTGAGGCGCAAATTTTTAGTATCGATACAATCAATAAATGTTTCAAAAAATTATTTTAGATTGATGCAAGTCACTCTTGAAGGTTGATTTCCATTTATCTATCAATGTAGTTTGAATGTAGGAATAAAAATCGATTCATTGATACAATGGATGTATTGTTACACCCCTAATAGTAAACAAGATTTTGAGCTGTTCAAGTGGATCCAGGATATCCAGGACACCAAACGAACACTAGGATTAAAAAAGGGCTAAACTGAGAAAGAATATTTTCCTGGAAAGGAAGCCCTCGTCTTACCCAGAACACCCACCATTAAAATGCTCCCCAGCTTAAGTCTCTTCTTTGAGCAATGATGCCAAATCTCTACCTGCTCCGGATGTGTTGTTTAGAAGCTGATCCTGTGCTTGTGTAAACTGAGTTTCACTCTGGGCACCAATGAATTATCACACTGTTAACTAACTAGAATTATTTACAACACAGAGCCTCTAAGTCTGAACCAATCTGAAGGCCTGCAAGTCCCGAAATAGAACGTATGCTAATCTGCAAGTATGTATAGTAGACCCTTGTTTATGCAAGCCCCGAAAAATCCAAACACACCAGTCAAACAAACAGGCGTAGGGCACAAAATACACAGAGAGAAGTGAATATGTACATTTACAAATTGACACAACACTAAATGCATCTTAGACACAAAACCAGTCAGAGCGGGGCAGCCTGGAATCCAAATGAGCAGTTTAACATTCTGAATACATTTCAGATCGATGTATATTTTTTAAATCTCACACATCCAGACAACCTCCATTTTGGATTAGCTAGATTCGACTACATCCATATTTCTCCCAAGTGGAATGTCTCAGCAGTGGTCAAGGTTACAGATAAAATTAGAAGCAAATGAGTTTTGAATGAGCTGGCCTTTAATAATGCTAAATATGCAAAGCCTGGCCTGGCATTTTGAATTTGTGAGGAATCTCATGTTATTCTCACTCAAGCCAACGAGAGAGATGATTTTAGGTCACAGGACCTTGTAGTGTATTATGGTCTTAGAGTTCCATCTTTGTTCTAATAATTGGATGTGTGAAGCAAAACCCCTTGTGTCTCACACAGCCGCTATCAGAGGTATTGAATTGATATTGGCAACTAAAAAGGGGCCTATCAAATGGCCAGAAATAAGCACTTATTATGTGAATAATACACACAATACGAAGGAGAGTGTTCATTCAATATTCAAGCAATCCTTTCATCTCTTTCCTGTGATAATGCCCTGCTTCCGATGACAAATCTACGGACAAAAATATCCCACGAGGACCTTTAAGAACCTCAGATTTAACACTGCTTCGAGAGCACAGCGCTGTGTAACTACGATGCAGCTGCAGCGTCCTTGGAAGGGATTGCAGAAGGACTTTGCACCTTAAAGTGGGACACAAAGGAGAGGAAAGCCATGTCACCTCCAGCTGGTCTGAGCACAAAGACAAAGGTGACAAGGACATGCAACGCCACCGGCGACTATCGGCAACAGCAGTGCACCAACAGAGCGCACCCAAACAATGACAACACTGCATTTCTTATATGGTCTTCGTGGGTCAAATGATACATAATGGATGTGTGGTTTTGTACAAGGGCAACAAAATAAAATAAGATATTTTAGAACAAAATACCTAATAGGAACGACTATTGGTGCTTTCACAAAATATGACCACAATGGCATGTTTAATATATAATCAACAGTAATGTGTACGTAATGACTTAGTGGGAAAAGGCTCATATTAGAACAGCTAGAACAGTTTAGAAAATTACATCACATTGCTGTGATGCAGCCTTTAACCAGGAAAAGCAACACTGATGCCGTATCAAGATATAACGGTATCCAAAATCTAAGACAATATCTAGACTCATATCATGATATCATTATGATATCAATAAAATTGCCCAGCCTTTTTTATACTCCTGGATTACCGGCACAGGCACTTTTTTACCACCTGCTTTTCATCCTTACAGAGGATGAAAGCCTAAGACACAGATACTGTAAGTGGCAAGGGTAGATGTAGCCATTTCTATGTACAAAATGACTCACTGTTTACTTTTTGCAGTACAAGTGCATCTACTGAAAAAACTCCTTTTTCAGGCTGTCCATGTATTTTATGGTAAAAGTTCAACAAGCGAAGAACATTTAATAAAAGAGAAGCTGCAGTGACCTCTGAAGCAGAACACAATGACAAAATCACACAGACACGTTGTGATAGAATAATATATTGTGTTACATTTTTAAAAATATATATATATACTGAGCTAGTAACTATAAAAAATCTGGTGTTAAGTGGTGGAGAAATTCGACAACATGTCTGGTGTTTCCTTCAGAGAGGTAAACAGCCTCTCGTGTTCAGGTCAGCCCACCTGCCTTAAACTGCTTCACAAGACCAGGGGGCAGTCGCTGCCCTGAGGCGATCCTGTGGCAGAGACACAGCCGATGAGCTGACAAAGACGGCGGTCAGAAACCAGCTCTTACATCTGGCACAAGACTGCACCCCCGTACAGTGTGTAACGTATGTAAGGAAGGTGGTAAAATATTCTCTAAAGAACCAGTTTCTGCTAACTGAATGGAAAGAGGCACATGTATCCAACAGCCCTTTCACTAATCTCTGTGAGGCAAATTTAAAATCACTCTTCCTGTCAGTTTGTCTTTAAAGATCCATTTCTTATTCCTTTTTGCTTGGAAACACCGCATTTTTTTTTTTTTTACAACAGGAGTGGGCAATCAGAATATGAAGATGATCTTGCAAAATCGATATATATTCTAGAATATTTTCTTGAACTTAATTTAAAATTTATTGAATTATAACAAACTAAGGCATTGACAAACGGAGATGCATTATCATGCTGCAGTTCAGTTGATTTGATGTAATGAGACACATTAAAGATACAGCTACCATGGCACAAATAGAGGAGATAAATAAAATATGGGATTATTGGTATATTTTACATCATGTCGAAACACCAATATTTCACAAGTTTTAAATGACCAAAAGCTCTTAAAAAACAGCTTAAAATACAGAAGGTTACCAACTACACTAGGTTAGGCCTAATGCAATATCTGTAGTAGTGCTACTACGGCTACAGTCATGCCATGCTGTTAAAAAATCATTCCACTTCAGCGAAATAATAGAATATATCTAACATGTAATTTCTACATCTGGCTGTACTCAGAGGAAGGCTGTAATAAATGAAAGCTAAAGCATCTATCAGACTGGCGGATTAGCCTCAAGGAAGACAGATAGGCCACAAAGCAAAAAGTAAAATGACTTAGCCAGGTCATTGCCTGCAACACTCAGAAATAGCTCTTCAGAGGCTTGAGATTGAGAAGTGGCTCTGTGATGCATCAGCCCCAATCAGCAAGCCCAAACAGTCTTGTAAATGTACTCAAGAATAATGCTAGAAACCTTTCTAGGAAGAAAAAGCTGCTCTTCCCAGACTGACAAAGAAGAGTTATGATTGAGTGTTCATGAAATGGTCTGTCTAACATCCTGCTTCATGACATCCAACCTCCACTCAATCTAGGTAGCATAGTGACGGCAGAGCCTACAATATGATTTAGGTGGTTTAGCTTTTAAGACTAGACTAATCTACGACCAATAGTCACCTCACGTGGCCCAGCTCGTCCACCAGTGTTACAAACTGGAAAACAAAAATTAAAAAAAATAGAGCGTCAAATCAATAGACAGATAAAGAGAGAGAGAGAGAGAGAAATGGAGAGGAAAAAAGTGTGTAAATGAGAAAGCACAGGGAGAAAGAGGAGGCATTCATTTGGAAAACAGAGTCAGCCCATGAGAAAGTGGGCCTGTCCAGTGTAGCGGTGCAGCGGGGCCGTCCCAGCAGGCAGCCCCTCTGATTTCATTAATTAACAGGACAAAGAGTACAAAACAGATGGACCCGTAGAGGAACTGGGGCTCCCGTGCTACCCCCACAGGCACACATACACTTGCGAGCACCCACATAATGTATAACAAACACCAACACATGCATACAAAGTGACACACATACATTAAAAAGGCAAGGAAACATGAAAAACACACACAGACACATGTGCTTATCTGCCTCTTCCAAACTACTAACAAGTGTATGCCATCATGCATATAGACATTTAATCTGACACATGGGCCAACCTGCCAAGACATCCTCGCAACAAAATGGCAAACACCCACGCTGATATAAAGGCACCACAGGCTGCCCCATTATGGCAATATAATCAATATAAGGTAAACAAAAAGCTGTAAACAGAAGAGGAGACAAAAGGACTTGGCATCTTGGCATGTCAATGCATGCACACGGAGTGAGAGGGACTTGGTTTGGGCTCAGGCCAGCAGGGTCAATCTGCACAGCTGAACAATGGCACAGTAATTAGTTAACGAAGCTCACTAATGAGGACCCCCCCAACCCAACCCCACCCTTACCCCTGTAACCCTGCTTGGGTGCCTGGCCAGGGCGGGTGAGTGTGTGTGTGTGTGGGTGTGGGTGTGTGTGGGGGGGTTCTCTCATGCTACATGTAGCATGTGCAGAGAATCCTAGATCCACCTTCAGAGCAGATCTGAGCCCGCGCATGGACCTTGGAAGCCCAATCCAGTTTGTTTCCTTCAATCTGATTAGTTGCTTTTCAGATCTATACTAATTACAGCATGGGAGCTGGGCCTCCCTCTCTCTCTCTCTCT
>JAPQLA010000012.1:21250414-21263276 GCA_029822935.1 Naso vlamingii | reverse complement strand
TCTCTCTCTCTCCTCCAATGCCTCCTCCATCCCCCTCTCCAGCATTGTCCACGTCAGCATTAACAGCTAATCTCCGGTCAGGAGCTCTGCTAGCATCTCCACTCTCCACTAACCAGGTGTTGGACCAGTAACCACGGCAGACTGTGGTGCCAGTGGCCCACAGAGGCTGGTGCTAACATATGTTGTTAGTGGATGTGCATAGACAGAAGCTGCTATATTAGCACCATGCTTCTACAGTAGCTTTACAGGCAGTCGTGCAGTTACCACCATTAGTGACACACTTTGAAAAGGGAAAAGAAAACAGCAAATTTTCTGCATATGCCTCTTATTTACGATGTTTTTCTCTTAAGTAATGTTATTTCAGTGCTATACTTTTAGGACTGTTTTTGGACACGGCCCTTTAAAACATAACAATTACTTAGTTTAACACTTCATCACTTAATATATGATCCATAAGTGTCTACTGCACGATGAATAAGGCTAAAGATATAAGTTTATTAATCATAAGTACAAAAAATTGTGCAATAATCCACCACCTAGCAATGAGGCAATACAGTGCTGACAAATTTTACATCACAAATCCTATAAATGACCCTTTGACTCATCTGAATATTCTTTGAACCACTCCACAAATAATACCACGCCAAAATCTAATCCGGGTGACTGAGAAGCGGTAGCATTTCAGAGAATATCTGGCCTCGTCTTTTCTTCTTCCCGTAACTGGGTCCAGTAAAATATCTCTCGGAGAAAACAAATACCAGTTGTGCCCTTCTTCTCTGTCCAGGGAATTACAACAGCACACCGCTGCCCTAAGGCCATACTCTGCCCTGACAGGAAATCTAACCTCCAACCAAAACAACAACCTCAACAGACCTCACTCTAAAAACAACAGACAACCTCACATTTCTCGCATCTACATTTTAGTCATACAGGTATCAACAGTAACTGATCAGTATTTTCAATGTCCCTTTCGCTCTCTGGGAGGTGCATAAAACAATACAGAATGTAACCGGACTGTAAATGTTTAATACCACGTGTAACCTGCTGACTGGACCTTGCACCAGTTCGTGTAGTTTCCCTCTAACCCTGCCTCACACAGCACCCTGTTGCTCTGTTACATCCCTTTCATTCGACTTCCTCGTCTTCCTGCTTCAGGCCCGACACCGTCTTTTCTCGCATATCAAAAGCTTAGCATTAAAAAGGAGAGAAAAAAAAATCAGAGCATTGACAATTTTTTCTCCATCTAAAGAGGAATGTCTTCCTCACATCTCAAGCTGATCAAACAATATTCATCCTCTAACTGCAGAGAGAAGGTGGGGGGAAGAGTCCAGGTGTAAAGAAACATAGGAATAAATAAGTATAGAAAATTATTCAAATGGGACAGGTGTTGGACACGTTACAGAGAGGTTGGTGCCAAGAAAGCTACGCTAGTTATTAAAAATATTTTAACCAGCACCACAGAATGTGAGTCAAAGCTTCTGTGTGTTTTAGCAAAAAAAGGCCTTTTGTTGTTATTATTTACAACCAAAAAAAGTGGAAACTGTGTTACCTAATACAGTGGTCGGTGGTAGGAATAGGCTGCTGCAAAACATTTTATGCACTGTGGTAGACTTAGACAGTAAGCAACGAAAAACAAGGTCTAAGTCAGTGTTGTTTTTAAGAATACAGCCTTGCAAATCTGAGAGATTTGTAAACACACAGGGAAAAAAAACAGCAACTGGTCCCTTATTTGCAAAATGGAACGACAAAATGGCAACCATACCCCTGTTTAAAACGCTTGGTTGGATAAATGGTACCACGGCCTGCTTCCCCCGCAGACTGCTGCCACAACAACCTGAGCAACCAAAGCTGCGTTTGAGTGGGACACATTATTATTGTTTAGCCTTGCGCTTTATTTTGGTTTATAATAGGGCAACGCCTAACCCCACCGGTGGCCTGCCAAGCTACGCTTCTAAAAGCTTCTGCCTCCAAACTAATGTTCACATCACACACATACACACACACGCAGTCTGGTTCTGAAACACTCTGGCTGTACCTAGTTTTAATAGGTAATATGACTCACTGAGTAACACTTTACAGCTGCTTAGAACTTACTTCAAGCTAAGTGAAAAAGCTGACTGATTACCAGCAGGAACGCTTATTTTGTAATAAAAATTACAGCAACTGTGCAGAAAGATCCGACTGTGCAATTCAATTCAAATCTTTCAAAACTGCACCTGAAAGCACACAGATACACACAAAGTATGCAGGTCTGTTATGACATAATAATATCTGTGTGTATGTGTGCATGTGTGTGTGTCAAAGCTCTCTACCCAACGGAGCTGAGTGTATAAAGTAAATGCAAAATAGCCGAGAAGTTGTTATGGAGACATAAATCCCATCAGGCTGTGCAGCTCCAGCACTCTCTCCTGTGGCCGGCGTCACCCCCAGCAACAGGCTTGCACCAACAACCAACCGACTCTACCTTTCTCCACCCCTGAGCTCTGCTGCCACCGATTTTCACTCTCAAATGATCCTATTGTGTGCGTGTGGGGACACAAACTGACGAGGACACACGCCCATTTCTACAAGCAATCTACATGACCAAGACAGCAACATTCACACCTTCTTAGATATTTAAATCTGAGTCAGCGGCTTTGAATTTCACCAAACTCCACACCGCAGGGATCCACACACGCTTTCATGCAACTGTCTTCTATGTAGACGTTATGTAGGCTGGTGGAACTGAGCACAAACAAACTGTACGCTCTGACCTGTATTTGGTGACTGATTTGTCCCATTTACCCACATTTGAATTTTCATATGTCAGTCGTAGGAGGGGAAATCACAGAGGAACCCCCTCTGAGTGCAGTAGTTATTCAAACAAACCAGCATCATCATCACCAATATTTAAATTCAGCTGAGACATCTGTGGACCTCACAGACTTCCCCCCCTGACATCAGTTTGGGAACCACTGCCACAACTGTTTCCTCCCCTCAAACTTTTTTTTTTCTCAGCCACTAGAAAACGGGTGCTGTTATTTTTCTATGAAGAAAAAACCTGCCAGCTCTCTACATAAACCCTTTGAGGGTTTTGCAGGGGCTCCTACCCCATTCAGGTCCCCAGGTAACCATGGCGATGAAGACCAAGAAAGAACGCTTTCATGTTAGCGCCCTGAACCAGGATTTGGAGGGGGAAATGAGCAGAGAGGAGGAGGAGGAGGAGGGGGCTGCTCCAAAACGCACTCCTCAACTTTACAAGCCATACAGTGGGAGGCAAAATGCACTGAGCGGGGGGAAAACACGCTACACAGAATCAGAAAAGTTACCCAAGAAAACTCACTGGCAGCATCTAGCTCCTCTTTTTAATCCCGAACTCACCGTTTTGGAATCCAGCTCGTGTCTGTTTTGCGCCAAAACCTTTTCCACGCCGGCTTGTTCTGCGTATGTTACAAACCCAAAACCCCTGCGGAGGAAAGCAAAAAAAAAGCAAATGAAATCCCAAAATATGAGAATGCAAAGTCACGGCACCTTGAAAACAAGTCTCATGGAAAGGCATGGAAGAGCATGAGGCATCCAGTGATAGGACGACGGAGCGCACACGCCTCCTTCTTACCTCGACCGCTTGGTAACTGGATCCCGCATCACCATACACTCCTTCACCTCGCCAAATTTACAGAAGTACTCCTTCAAGCCCTCTGCGAAGACAGGAAGGGAATATGGTTACACACATCCAGATATTAGCCGTGACTTTCCCCACAGGCCCCGGTGAGGTGATGTGCTGGCAGCGGCTGGAGAGAGACAATGGGGTCGGGCGGACCACGTTGTGTTTGTGTCCCTCCAGTCCTCCAGAGATTGTAGCCTACACGGGCTATCTGGCCACTCAGCATAATGGCCCATTAGGCCCTGCGGACCACAGACAAAGCTACACTTGGGGACGATTGCTGTTTTGACACAGCAGTGCAGCAGCAGCGGGATAATAACACGGGCCATCTCAACAAACTGTATTCACGCACCAGCCTGCGCTCATGGCTCTTAAAATAAATGAATGGATTCATCGGAGCGCAACAATAAGGAAAACAACACGCGAGTGAGGGCATCGATACGAGCCGAACTTCTGCTTTGGCGCTCAATAATCGATCATTTTCACTATAAATGCTCTCCTGCGTTATTGAGAGTGTAATGCGTGCACAGGAAAAAGGCAGAAAAAGTCGTTGAATGTACATGCATTTCCCGTGTTAATCTCCCCGCGTCTCGGCAAGTCTAAATCCTCCGAGCTGATCCTTACTGAATAGGAGGCTTTGATTTAACTATTTGCAGTGTTTCTCCGTAACTTCAGGAAGCCTCACGGGTAATGAGGAATGCATAGTGAAGCCTAATGTGTGCAGAGGAAAACAGGAGCAACCAAGATGCGTTCATCCAGACTTATTAAAGTAGCGTGCGGGACAGCTCACCTTGTGTTGTCTGCCAACTCAGACCCCCGATGAACATTTTGCTGAATGAGAGAAATACAAGCCGTAAGTCACACAGAATAACACGCGTCTTCCACAGCACAACACAGGCACATTCAATAGGGGGGGAACAGGGAGGAATTATGTATAATATAGCATCAATAAAGTAAGAAGAAAGCATCGGCCATGTTGCGAAGTCACCAATCGGCCAGTCGGGCCGTTATAATCCCCTAGAGGAGGAAAAAAGGAGAGGATTTTCCAGATGATGGAGGAGAAGTTGCAATGTGGCCTTCTGGAGGAAAACCGACATAAATAAACAAACAAGCGGGGAGAGGGGGGGAAAAAGCGGAAAGCAGCGGCGCGTCTGTCTCCTGCGCTGAGTGGATCCATCCCACACATACAGACACACACACACACAAACACACACATACACACACACACAGCGTGCTTGTCTTTTGTCTCGGCGCGGCTCTGCTCCCGCACTGAACTCAACTAAAGTCCAAGGTGAACTCAAACCGGGCCGAGCGGCGAGCAAAAGGCAGGCGGACGGGCTGAGGCTGTTACCAGGGGTCGTGGGGGGAGTTGTCCGTGCCGGAGGACAGGCTGCTCTGGCTCCCTTCCGTATCCATTCTGCTCTCCGCTGGTATATTCCCGCACTGTGAGGCGAGGAGAGGCAGTGAAGCTCCACTGCTGCTGCTGCTGCTCTCCAGACTCAGGGGCGGGCAGCCGAGGGAGGGAGGGAGGGGAGGGAGGGAGATGGGGGGGGGCTGGAGAGGTGGGGGGTGGGGTGGTTAAAAAGAGGAGGGGTGAGCGAGGAAACGCACACACACATGCATACACGCTCAGAGAGAAGCTCCGCCTCTACCTCGTTTTCCCGTAGCCTACCCCGGCCTCGGACCGCCCTCCCTCCCTGCTGCACGTTGCCTGGGTTTATTCATGCTGCCAGTGGCGCTCTCTCTGTAGTGTTTCCCCGCCGATCTTGTCATTGGTTGATCACATCAGTATGTCCCATTAAAGCGTTTTGAATGTTTGAAGACCCACAGTGGCTTTCCCCCCTTGTATTCTTTATCCTAGCATTGTAATAAAAACAGAAAAGGATCTAAAATTTTCAAAAGATTGGAACCAGCAGCACCACGCAGGAACAGCATCTGTGCAAAACTGGTGTAACCATCAGTAACTGCTCCGCATTGATTATATTCATGGCTGGATTCTGCTTGAAACGGCATCTCTCTGTAGCGCCAGGTTAGCTCTCAGGTGAAATGAGGCATCTGTAACCAGGGTACTTGCTCCAAGCCCATTTAGTCAGACACTAGATTACATAACAGCTGGTTGGATATGAAGTCATTCTGGTAGTTGTAGATTGCATAGAGGTCAACCAGGTCCTGTTTTCTGAAAGGGGTCAAGTTATGTTACAGCAAATGTTATGTTATGTTATGTTATGTTATGTTATGTTAAACTGTGTTGTTTTATTATGTTATGTTAAATTGTGTTCGAATTTGTAACGTTAAGCTATGCTAAATTGTGTTACGTTATGCCATATCATGTCATGTTATGTCATGTTACAAGACCTTCTGTATGTTATTTTATAATATGTTATGTTACTTTGTGTTATGTTGTGTTATGTTATGTCATACTGTGTTGTTTTATTATGTTAAATTGTGTTTCAATAATTTGTAGTGTAAGGTTAAATTACGTTATGTCATGTTATATCATGTCATGTTTATGTTATGTCATGTTATAAGATCTTGTGTTATTTTATTTTATAATGTGTTATGTTACTTTGTATTATGTTATGCTATGTTGTGCTAAGGATGTTGTGTTATGTCGTGTTAAGTTGTGTTATGTCATTATATAATATGTTATGTTGCGTTGTGTTATGTTACATAATGTTTTGTTATATTATGTTATACTGTGTGTTTTATTATGTTATGTCAAATTGTGTTACAATAATTTGTAATATTATGGTAAATTATGTTATGTTATTTCATGTAATATCATGTCATGTTATGTCATGTTACAAGGCCTTGCGTTATGTTATTTTATAACATGTTACAATGTGTTATGTTGTGTTATGTTGTGTTATGTTATTTGATAATATGTTATGTTACATTTTGTTAGGTGATGTTATTTGTGTTGTGTTGAACTATATGTGTTATATTTGTAATGTTTTGTTACGTTAAATTATGTTATGTGATGTCATGTCATGTTATGTCATATCCTGTCATATTATGTCATGTCAAAAGATGTTGTACTTTGTTATTTTATAATATGTTATGTTATGGTGCGCTGTTACCACTGTTCATGTTTTTTTCATTAAGTAACCTTGTGAGAGAGGGAATTCGGAAGTCAAAGTTTCTTCCTCCATCGATTAACGTTCCCCCCCCTGTTTGAATCGTGCCAGCTATGCAGGTTGGGTCGGGACCTTGGTATTTTCAGATGTTGCAGAAATAACTGATTGAGGTCATGAATAAGGTTTGGTGCAGGTTAAGTTAAGGGACGACACATTTTTGTCAAACTAAGGTGCGGCTATGGAAATGTAATCAGTGTAATGTCAGTAATTACACTCTTACTCACATTCAAATGTGAAATGTCTACATTAAAATCAACCAGATATATTAAGAAAAATAGTTTTTTTTAATTAATCTAGATGTATATATTTAATAATGTGGTTGTGCTTGCAAATTTGCATTACACAGAAGAGTAGACTCTAAGGAGTAGCAGAGGTCTGCGCTCCTCGAGTGTGTTGTGTTTTTTGAAATGCCAGAATATGTTACTGGAAGCAGTGTTCAATGTGACATGACTGATCTTATATGCAGTAATGTTGAGCTTATATGATGCAATGTGATCCCATTCGACGTGATGTGAGACAATATGTCCTAAAATGTGAAGATATGTATTCTATACCTCTCTATCAGCTCTCCACTGCACCCTTGAAATCCACCACATGTATTAATAAATTTTTAACCTGAACTCATTTGTAGTCATTTCCTGAACTCATTTCATCATCATCAACATTAACCCCACATCCACAAAGTCTTTCAAAGCGTGATGCAACCCTCTCCATCCATCAATCATTCTTGCCTGGTCAACCCACAGGCCACCTGTTCCTGCTTCACAACTCTCATCCCTAATTCATCACTTCCAAAACAGCTGTGATCATCACTCTCCGTACTTTATCAAGTTCTTGCCCGATCATAGTTCAACCCTCATCAAAACCTGATATTACCAACTTCTTTGCCCTCTCTTTCACCCAACGTGACAGACCGTCCTAACCAGCTAAGTGGAAGATTAGCAGCATTAGCTCTAAGTCAGCCTCTCTCTCAGACCAGGCAAGCCTGGTCAGCTGAGCAGTTTCGTCACATACCACAGCTGCTCTAACAAAAGTGAAACAAGCACTCATGCAGTTAAGTGAAATGTACTTGCTAAACTCATCAGATTATGACCTTGGCACATAGTAACACCAAAATCAACACACACACGTAACACCAAAATCAACACACACACGTAACACCCAAAAAAAGATTTTGTAGACTGAGATCAGGTCGGTTTGAGGGGTTTTGGGGGGGCAGATTAAAAATGTCACAAGTCAAGATTTCTAATTTTTGTAATTTGGATACAGTAGCACAGAATATCATTTCTAGTTAATCTGTTTTAGTGAGAGAGGAAGTTAAAAGACCAAATGAATGCTTAGAAATAAGCTGCAAACAATCTCTCTCCCCCTGCACCTGACTAAAAGTTTTAGGTAGTGATGAGTTAACATTCCCAGCACCACATGATGATCGGTGCATGTGCTGGTTCTGAGACGGGCCGCAGGGTGTTTCTGTGTTTGTGTGTATGGCGGTGGGGGGAAGTCAGTGAGGGGAGGCAGATCAGGGGGAGGGTGTGACTGTGGCCTGGTGGACCATAGCGAGAGAACAGTATGTAGGACAAGGCCTCGCACTAGCTAACCTATCCTGGCTGGAGCCGTGGTTGGGCGTGCTGAATTTCTGCATGCATGATCAATGGCACTGAATAAAAAAGAGAGGAGAAAGACAGCGGCGTGGGGGAAGGGATGGAACAAGTTAGAGCAATGTGGGCAAAGATATGGGTAGAATGAAAAAAACATTTTACCTCTCTTTAGGATTATAAGTCGATTTTGGCAAGTGTTTGTTTATATCAAGCAAAACAAGAGAGTGAGGTAGACAAATAAAGGGACAGATTTCTAGCTTTCAAGCAATTTTGGCTAACTTGTTCAGAACTGTTTTTCAGATTTAAATCTGGTAAAGTTGAATAGAGACGAAATTGGCACAATTGTGTATGTGTGTGTGCAGGTGGCTGGTTCCGTGTGTGTGAGAGGCTTTCAGTATTGAACTTTTTATGCCTGCCTTTGCTCTATCCCATCTCTCTCCCTTGGTGTTGATGTCACTCTGCCACCTTAAAACACTAAGATAGTTTGTCCAATCCAAGTCTTCAATGCTTTTGTTTCTTTGACCACAGCTGACCCAGAGTGGGAGCCCATTGTCTGTGAGCAACCTCTGACCTGCCAGGGCCTGGGACCTGCTCTCCACCACCCTCGAGGCGGTTTAAAGACAGTTCAGAAGGGGAGTCAAAAGAAAAGAGTTGGAAAGGCAACTTTTGGCCATCTGAATAGCTGCTAGCTGTGGCTCTGTGAGCTGTGTGCTTCAGCTGCAGCAGCAGTTTTTAGAAACGAAAACCATCATTTGCATGTGATGCAAAATGCTGGAAAGCAACAAGTAGTTGCAAGACAAGCTCATTGAAATAAACGCCAGCAATGCACAATGAACAAGCAGAATGTTTGTTGATGGATAAAGACTAACAGAAAAGTCTTTTAAAGCGGAAGCCAGGAGGCCATTTTAAAGCGTTCCATTCGCTGTGGGTGTTTTTTCCACCTGGCAGGTGGAAAGCCAAAGAAATCATTACATGAGAGAGGAGAAGGGAGGAAACAAGCACACCTGTGGTTGTGCCAGGAGCCCCACCTCCGCTCTCCGATCACAATCCCTCCATCCCCCCGGGGAAGGTGTGGCAAAGGGAGAGAGACAAAGGGAGGAGAGAAAGGGAGAGGAAGGAAGAGATTGTGTGGGAGATTTACAGTCGACTGAGGGTTGAGTTAACCTTTTAATAATCGGGCACACACAAAACAAACTGGACTGATGGTGGTGGAAGGCTCCGAGAGGCTTCCAAAGGCGGCTGTGGGCTTCCTGCGAGCACAAACAGACCACAACCTATTTATCCTGATGACACGGGACTATTTCTGTCTGTGGGCTGTGTGAGTGTAAGCAGCAGCAGCAGTGGAGATCTACGCTGTAATGCCACACAGACGGTTGGGCGGACAAACACACACACACACGCACAGAAGCTGCACAAAGGCTTCTGGTTACAAATCAGCAGAGACCTAACACTTAAAGACAGATTGTCAATACTGCACTTGCCACCATGGAAATTGGTATGGGAATCACAGTTTGTTAAAGCACTGTCTATCCATCTCTGATGCACTGAGTGCATTATTAACTCCCGGATAACTAATTATCTCTTATCTGTTGTCACACCTACAAAGCTTTCAATGGAATGACCTTAAATTACAGCATCCGTTCAATGTGAAAAGGATGTTCATTTTAAAGTGGCATGTGCTTTTCTTGGTTTCCACACACACAGGGTTTTTTAAGGGTAATCATGATGACAGATGAGCTTGTATAACTCCTCAGTGGATGTTTATTCATATTTACATCCATCATCATCCTCTGTGTTTGCTGCTTCATGTCTGCCCCGACCTCTTTACAGGGGTGAGATGATGTCAGTAAGCAATTGCTGGAAATGACATCATGACACATACAGATGAAGTCAAGACCAGCTTAGAGGCCGTCGTCGTGCCGACCTGAAGGAGAGGGCTGTGATGTGACTCATCATCTCTTTGTCGGAGGATGTGCTGGGGGTAATGTAGTGTTAACACATGATGGATTTTACACCAGGGCCTTCCAGCAGGATGGAAAGAAAGAGGACTATAAGGGAGAGTGAGCTGGAGAGAGAAGGAATGAGAGGATGAGGAAGTGTGTATCTGTAAGAGAACGGAGAGGGGTCCAAGAGAGAGATTTTGTTGGTCGGAAGAAATCCATACCACCTTTCCCCAAAGTATCTTGGGCACACACACACACACTGTCACACACAAGAACAAGTAGAGTTGTGCTGCGTCCCTGTATCTCTTTTAATCCTTTTTCCACTCCCCCCTCCATTTCTTTTCACAGGACCTATCAACGCCATTCCTAGCAGCTATTTATAGAAGACCACTGTCCCCTTGTCCCCCTGCCTGACTGTGTGTGTGTATGTGTGTGTGTGAGTCTTTCAGGGGAACCTCAATAAACCAGTGCTTCTCACTCCTAATCTCAACGTGGTGTGATTCACTGAACAGGATCTATGGGAAAGCCAGTTACAAATATAGGTGTGTGTGTGTGTGTGTGAACGTGCATGTTGGGGGAGGGGGATGAATGAGGCTGATTTATCCCACCTGTCCAGTTGTTTCCGGCGCGTGCTTGTCGATGCACAACTGACTGCTGAAATGTATTCCACGAAGGCCTGGGAACACACAAATCATCCCTGGAAAGTTGGAAAGTGTGTGTACTCGTTGCCATGGATGTGCGCGTGTGTGCGCATGCATATGCTAATTGTAAACACTTAAACTGGATATAGAGAGATTTGTGTGATACCAACATGTGGTCCAGCACAGTGCATCTGCTTTACTTGCGTGCTGCAGTGTGCAGGCCCTACAGCTCTGATGGAGGGCCGAGGTCATTGATTTATGAGCTCACAGTCAAATTGCACCCTGCTTTGTGCTCTAATCAGCAACTGACACATTAGATGTTCACACCATTACTTTTTATGCAAATAAAGGGGTGTTTCACTTTTAAAATGAAAAGTGTGTGTTGACTAAACATATATGCCTTTATAAACGGCATGCTTGCTGTTTGGAGCTCTTGATGATAAACTAGGAGATTAGCATAGTTCAGATGTTGCTCAATGCCTTGATATCATTTAGGAAAGTAATATACACATTTAAACTTCTCCACCACTCTAACTAAAACTCAACTCAAAACTAAACTCCTCACTGTAGCTTCTCAATTTAGAAAGGTGCAGATGTCACTATTAATAGTGTTAGGATAATTAATATTTTTACATGAAGAATGGGCCAAATAACAACGTGAACATTCAGGTACATACACGCAAGATAAATTTCACTTGCCTTTGCAGTCGTTCTTATTTCAATAGAAAATTTGAGCCTGTTTAAGCTCATTGTTCTGGTTTTAAGACCCGTGACTTTACTGTTTTATCCAGTGTCACCGCTCTCATCAGTGTTGCTTCAGATTCCTAATAATATATATTTTTTAATTATTCTTTAATATATTTTTGTTATTTAGCACACATAATCAAAACACTAAGTACAGGGTATGATTAAATAATAGTAATGGCAACTAAAGAGAACTAAAATACAAAATAATTGGGAGTTAATAAAAACAGATCAGACTATGATCACAGTACTTGCAGCATATCTCTAAATGAAATTAACATCAAGCCTGCTTGAAGATAACCCTGTTATTTGTTGTAAGTGTAACTTCACGGCTCCAGTTGTAATGTTTCTGTCATAATTAGTTTGAACACACTGAATGTTGAACAAAGTGCATCGTTTTTCTATATGTGATATTTTGGCAGTCCTCTTTGTAGATATGACTTTTGGCACTCTGTCCAGTTCTGCGCCAAAGAAAAAAACAAAAACAAAAACAAGAGGAACAGATCAAAAACCCCAAAATAATTTAGACAAAAGAACCTACAGGAATCCTTAGGAGGGCACGAGGTTTTGAACTGAACAAGGTAAGGTCCTGTTTTCATAATTTAAAATTCTGTTCAATTATGTTATGAAAACACAGTCAGTCACAGTCACAGTTCATCACTGAAATCACAGCCCAGATCTTTTTGCCTTAGGTCAGGTTGAGAAGAAAACTACGATTGTCTAAAAAAACACCACAGATTCATTACAATTTCAGAATCGTTGACAAGAGATTGTCATCCTGCCTTTGCCAGAGCAGATTCTTAATAATATTTTAACATTATTGGATCCCACCAGGCCACTAGCAGTGTTCTCAACGCTTCAATCTGATGCAACCCTGCAATGTTTTTAATCAGTGACTCTCATCTATTTAACATCAACAATTTAACAAACAAAATCTGGCTTTCTAAAAGATTTAACAATAAAGAAGGAGTGACAACAGACTACAGTGAGAACACTAAAATTTTCGGACTGACACAAAACTAAAGCAGGAGTTAAATAGCAAGGTTTTAGTCTGAGAAAAGATGAAGGAGGGCTAAATGAAAAGAAAAGAAACTGAGTTAGGAGGTAAACAGCAAAGAGCGAATAACAAGCGATGGGTGTATTCTTATATAAATCA
>JAPQLA010000012.1:20981229-20994696 GCA_029822935.1 Naso vlamingii | reverse complement strand
AAACTTCCCATTGAATTAATGGGAAGACTGACTACAAAAACACAGATGACATTACAGCTCCTCAAGATTGAAGCTAAAATATATCGATCACCTTTAGAAATCCCGCCCCTCTATATTTGCTAATCAATGAACACGTCAAATAAAGTTTCTCTTAAAATGGTTTCTGTCATTTTTGCTAGTTGTTATCACACTGGTGTGTGTGCAAGGGATCATTTTTCTGATGAGCTTGGTTTTGATTAGTTATTTGTAATGTCACGATTGACAGCTGATCATTACCCACAACTGGGTCAGGCAGGTAAATGGGCGGGACCTCGATACTGGAGCTCCACCCATCCATTAGTAGAGCACGGACTAGCTCAAATGAGGTCACAAGCACAAGATGGTGCCTGTATCACCGATATTTCATCTTCATTTTCGTAGAGTGGGAGAAAACTGAGAATTGCTGTCCATCTTTTTTCTTTTGAATCATCACCAGCATAGGCATAGTATCAAAAAAGTTGGATGATTCCTTTAATACAAACTCCTCTGCCTGCGCACAGAGCAGCTCCCATGCTTGACTCATCTACTTACTCTTGTATTTCCACAAACTCCAGACACCAACCGTGCACACATGTAGTTTTCCCATCACACACAGGAAGTGGTTTCTCAACCATCACCACTCCCAAGATGTCATGGTTAACGTGGTGTTTCCTTACCACCTCTTCACCATTTTCATCTTTCACCCCTTTTTCTCCCTTGTTTGTTTGTTTCCCTGATGTTTTTATTTAAGGCATCAAAAGACACCCCCACCCGCTCCTTCCCTCGCGATGTCCCCCCAAAGCCCCAGAGCAGTCAGGATGATTTGTAAACTTCAAACGATCAAGAGCCCCAGCCTGGTCTCCTTTGCTCATTTAGGTAATTCAATAAGCCAGGGGGGACAAGCGCAGCGGCGCACTGTTTCCCCCTCCTGCCCTCTGCGCCCTCGCTCTTCCGACTGAAGCCTCTGTTGGCTATCTGCAACAAATGTCAGTCTGCAGTGGTAGGAGGAGCTTCCACTAAGGAGCAACTGTACAGACATGACTGTGACATTTAAACCTTTAACATTTTTTGTGTTCTTTTTTTTTTAAATAGTTGTCCTTATGCTCATCCATTTGATGAAATTCAATTTAATTAAATCAAAAAATTCTAATAGTTTTAGATATATTTCACTGTAATTATGTCTTTAAAAATGTAATTTTTACCTTTTTAATCTTTGTCCCTCATCCACGTGGAATAGATGAGCGAGATCTGAGGTTTTATTTGTCCTTTAAATACTTCCACAGACATGTAAGTATGAACGAGGCCTTCATGATTAACATGATATTAGTGTCTGTGTTGGATCTGAACTTAAAACGGACCGTGGTCTATCAGACAGAGACCCCCTGGGGAACTTCTCTCTACAGCCATCACAAGTTAACCTCTTCATTGTAAATGCTTTATCACTAAGGTCACTGTATGCGTGTGACAGCTCTCAGAGTCAGTCAGTCTGTCACAGTTTGGCCCTCAGTTGGCACTGATGTGGATGATAGAGTGGAAGATGTGGCGGAAAGGAGGAAAGGGAGCCGTTAATAATATCCGCCTCCCTCCCAGCTTGTCGAGACAGAGGTGGCGGCAGGTCTGAGTAGGCATCGCCACAATGGCCCAGACCAATAAACGCTGGAAGAGCATAAATCTCTATCTTTATCAAAACCACACAGAGACATCGGTGGCCACTCCCCACTGCAACCGCCTTTATCCACCAAATCTGCAACTGATAAACTCTCCCCTCCCTCCCTACCATGCTGCTCCACATCAGACTCAGCTAATAATGCCGCGAAAAATCTGGTAGCAGAGTAAAATGCTACTTACACTGGCACCACAGTCCACAGAAAATGATTTAGCTTTGCAAGTCTTGTTGCAGCTCATGTTGCAACATAAATCAATGAGGCTGTATAATCCCATAAATCAGCTTTTGTTGTAAATAGCAATTAGGTACAACACCAAAGAAAGATGGTGCAGTCCTTCCCGTCCGGGTTAAATGAGACAGTTTTTGTTTTTCTTCTCTAACTGCTGGACTTTTTTTCCAGGAGACAAAAATGAACCTCGGAGAAGAAATTCTCAGCACTTGAAACAAAATAAAAAGTTACATTTTGACCGCTGTGAGCACAGAAAAGAAAAGCAGAGCATCCTGTTGCTTGGGCCCTCAGCGTCTCCCTCTCCCTGCCCCGAGCCCCCCAAAGGAGGCAGTAAATGGTCCATTTTATCTCTTTTCTGTCAACCATGACTGCAAGAGCACCAGATAGTAATCTTGGGCGAAAAAAAAAGGCTAAAAACAATTTAATTGCCCCCCACAATTTTTTTTACAGTCATCTAAAAACCTTTCAAAGCAAATTATGATTGGTATGAAATTGCAGAGCCTCTTCCGCAGGAAGGAAAAGCTGACTAATCACATCGTCATTAATGTTGAAGCTCATCAGGGCCTCGCCATCTGCCGGCACTGCCCACATGGCCACGCTGACTGCTGCTGTCAGAGCGAGGTTGGCGGGCGATTTGCTCCAAAGCGAAAAACAGCTCACACAGAATATTTGGATTGTGCAGTTCAAATATTTGGGGCTCTCCGACACGGCTGCCACCATCCAGAGCTGGCAAGGCAGAGCCTGCCTGTAATTGATTTAATTATCAGTAATTACCCGACTGTTTTTTTGTGTATGCTCTGTAGTTCTGGGCAGGGGAGGAGAACTGGGGGGATCTAAGTTAATGATGTGTTTCCATCTTATTTAATGCTGTATGTGTGTGGGGGGGATCTGAGTTAATGATGTGTTTCCATCTTATTTAATGCTGCGGTCCAGTCTGGTTAAAGCGCAGGCATACAGACACATGTAGATGTAATTTTGCGGAGACTGACACAGATCGACGCTGAGGGTGGCAGTCTGACATGAGATGAAATGAGTGAAAGGAGAATTAATTTGCTGGACTGTAAAAAATGAAACACATGTTCCTTTGGATTCGTTCAGGTTCAAGACTCTGCAACCTTTGAACTCTTTCTAAACGCCAAACAATAAAGCAGAGCATGAGGATAGAACTCATAAAAATGCAGTTATTCAGCGTTTTGATCACTCAACAATTACATCAAATCCAGCGTGTGTATTGCACGTGAGCTCCTGCATAATACAAGTCTGAGAGCGAGGGTGGGGGGAGCTGTTTAAAGTCTTGAGTTCTAGCCTGTAAATGTCATGTTTGGTCGAAGATTTCCGTTTTTTCCTTCTAATTGGTGTCGGGGGATTTTGGTTTTTAAAAGGGGAAGGTGAAAAAAAAAAAAGGCAAGTGAGGAAAGCAGGGAGGGGGGAAAAATAACCCCACAGAACTGCAGAGTTGCATTGAACCCAAACTGGGTTTTAATGGTTGCTGCTCCAGGAGAGCATGGCTCGGGTCATTAAGACGGGAAAATGGGGTCGCACAAGAAAAATAATCCCCCGCTTTTATTTGACAGCACAAGAAAAATATTGTGTCAACACATAAAAGAGGTTACTGGTGATCATAAAGTACGTTCACTGTTCGAGAAGTGTGGTGGTGGTGCGGGGAGGCGTTGCTGAGTTGACAACCTCAGTATAAAAAGTTTCTGAAGTGATGGCAGGTTTTGCAGAAGGTGGAATCCTCATACATCTTCAGCTCTGGGTTGCAGAAGAAGAACTCCTCATCAGATCTTTTTTTTTCTTTTTTTTTTTAATTTAACAGAGGTGCAGCTTCAAAGGATTCGGTGAGCTGCTGTCATCGTCAGTGCATATAAATCTGTAAGCGTTTCTCCTTCACACACTCCATGTTTCATCTGCAACCACCCCCACCCGCCCCTCCACCTCCGGTCTCGGTCTCGACAGTGAGTGGGTTACTCTACTGTTTACAATATTTCCAATTCCCTCTCAAGTGTTTGGCTTGGCAGGTTGTCCAGTCTTTTCCCTAGCAATTACAGGCTTGCGGGGTTTCTCAAATGGGGCTTTTGAAGAAATAACACTTTTCTCCCCGAGCTCAGGGGAAAAAACGGAGACATTTGGCCAGCAGCTCATACAGTCAATCACACAGACCGAGCTCAAGCTCTGTCTGACGCACTTGGCTACTAAAATATCCTCATACCTTGTGTGTGTGGAGACGTACAGACATACACACACACACACATTTTTTAGAACTTAGGTTAGAGTCCTTCTGAAAGTTACTGTCATTAGTGCACTGTAGGCCTCTAGGAGTTTGAGGATTTGATGCAAAAACTGATAATGTTATGTGATGTTAATGCTTCAGTGTCCACTTGAAAATGAAACAAGACTGTTGCTCATTAATAATTTACTTTTGCTTAAAGCTGCTGGATGGAGCTTTGAGTTTGTGTTGATTCCAGCGGCCACTCTGGGCTAAAACAGTATGACCACCACCGCCTGGTGCTGTACAGAGCTGGATCCGACCACCTGTTACCTTGTGCATTTGTTTTGGAAGAGAGCTGAGAGCTGGGCGCAGTTCTTTTGGTGACATGCCTCGCTCAACTGTACTTTTTTTTGTTGTTGTTTTCAAACAGCTGTTTGCAGGACGAATAATGATGAGGTAATGTATGTACAGTAACTGTGACTTTGTAAGTTCTTTCGCTATGTGTCCCATAAATCGTATCGTATGACTTCCATTGCTTCTGACCCGTGAAAGGAGTCAGAATAGTTGGAAATAGCCAATTTTCTCACTGATGGACTCATTTGATTATGCGGATGTTCAGAGGTCATCAATATGCAGTAGGGACAGTTTCATAATCAGTTAAAAGTTGCAGCTGGTAACTTCAAACAAAGAGGGAGCGATCTGCAGCAAAGAGCAAAATTTAGCAAAAAAAAAAAGTACATGGTACCCAAAGTAAGCAAGTCAAGAAGAGCTGACTGGTAAGTCAGTGGAAACACTGCTCGACAGTCTACAACAAACAATCCTTTGAGGCTAGACATCAGTGCTTTGACTTACATGCTAATATCACTGTGCTAACAAGCTCACAATAAAAATGCTAACGTCAATGGAATCCAATTGAAATCCCTAAATCCCCAAAACAAACAATAGTATTTCCCGTATCACTGTTTTGATGTATTCCTTTGTAGTAACTCAAAGCAAGCTGACAACAAAGACTTCCCATCTCCTTTTTTAAGAAAATACAGATTAGAGAGAAGGGAGCATGGGAGAAGAAAGAGATGCAGGCTCAGGGATAGATGATGATAGTTTATTTGTTCATAATTGGTTAAGATCAACCTGCTTTATCTCCCGATACACAACAAAAAGAGTTATCATGTGTGAGCCTATCATTAACAAGAAAGAAAGAGACATAAGCCAGACATAAAGAAACAGAGAGAATGTGTTTGTGTACGAGTGAACAAGTGCAAATTCACAGAGAATTATTTCAGGGCATAAGTCATTGTCCCATTAAGGTAATTACGAAAAACATAATTGCACAATTGCTCTACTAAACTTTCTCTGTAAAGATTATGATGCCGAGCGCAGATGAAAGGCTCAATAACATCAACAAAGTTGGCCTTGCATTGTCAGAGGGTGGAAAGAGGGGCTGGGGTGGTTAAAGGAGGAGCAGGAGGGGAGTTGGGGAGGCGGGGGTCTTGAGTTCCTCACCCTGAGGCTAAGAATCTCCCCTCCCTCTGCTCTTCCACCTCCCGCGCCCTTCCACCCACACAAGGGAGTTAAAAATCCCATTTACCCTGACTGGAGCCAGGAGTTGGCTTGAAAAGGCCGGGGACAAAAAGCGATTTTCCACGGAACAAAACCATTACAATGGTCCTGCTTTGATCTGCACCCCCCCTCCTCCTCTCCTACCAGTGCCAATTGAACTTTGTCACCATGCAACTGTCATCCGCGAAGGGAAAGCCCTTCTACTCTGAATGAAGCGGTCCACAGCAATTTACTCCAGACAGCGCTTTGAAGTGTCAGGGAGAAGTCCAGCTCCTTGACTGCATTTTTTTTTTGCAAACTCTCGTCTCTCCTTCCCTCGTTCTCTTTCTTTCTCTTTGCCAATTTCAAATGGCCAGAAGGCCAGTGTGGATAGTCCAGCGGGGCAGCAGAAGAAGAGAGACAACTTTAAACATCCAGCATCTCTGCTTTCTCTCTCCTCTTCTCCCTCCCTCCCTCTCGTCTAAGTAACAGAGGCATGCAGCGCTGGCATGTGGATAATCAGCCATGGGGCCCTGCGACATCAAAAGCTTGGAGAGCCCCTAAGAATACAAATGTGAGGCCTAATGGTACACTTCATTAATGTCCTCCCCATCAAAGGCCACTTTACTGACTTGGGAGATTGACTAATTTACACATTGTGGGAAATTGCTCCCAGCCATGCGTAAAACTGCCAAGCATTTATATAGAGAGAGTCAGTGAGAGAGGTGGGGGGAGGTAAGTGGAAGGGACAGCCTCTGTTCTCCTCTCCAGTGCTTTCTTCAACTGTTGGAAGTGGCTGAAGGCCAAGCCACATTATCACACATTCAAACACCAGGGAGTGCACGCCTTTGTGTCTCATCAGGATTATGATTTTAGGCATTTCAGTGCTTTATCACTCTCCCTCCCCTTCTCATTCACTTTTCCACTACTCTTTTTTTTTTTTTTTAAAGAGTAGGTCAACATTTGAGGAAATATGTTTATTCGCGTTTTATTTTAAGAGTAACACGAGAAGATCATGTTAATCACGTGTTTATGCATTCAGAGTTTGAGCCTGAGTCTGAGAGGAAATTTGGTGTTGTGGCCACAGTTGGTATTGCAGCTCACATGGTAACCAAAGGCCCCAAAAGACTTTTCCTACACAATCATTACTAAGCCTGAATCAGCAACTCTTTTAAAATATGAATTAATTCAGCATAACACAGCATACTCCCACTGCATATTGTTAGTTTATCATGTGCAGAAACAGAAATGTCAAAATGGCGATTGATACATGTCGGACTACATGGTAGGTAGGCAAATGTACCAAACCTGGCTTCTGGATGCAGTGAGTGCACCCGATGGTTGCTGGCCAAGAAATAACTCCAGTATGTTATTCCTCCTAAAAGAGCAAGTTGTTTTTGTTACATATCTGATTATGTACAAATTTACTATTTTGGTTCATTCTCATCACCCTTATAACGTTGTTTCTGGCCTCAGCAGGCAGCTTTCAGCAAAAGTTCTGATAAACCCACTGACCCAACTTGTCCAGCATGAAACATGGGAAACAGTTACAAGTTAAAGAGGTCACAACTTTGCTCTCTAGGGCCAGTGTTTGGTTTGTCCGTTCTGGGCTACCATGGAAATATGGCAGCGCACAGTGTTATGACAAGACAATCGTCAAATGTTTAGTATCCTCCTACGTACCGACACTAAAACACAAAGTTGAACAACAGCTGTTAACCCAGAAACAGCTCTTTCAGCTGCTTCAGGAAACAAACAGTGGCTAATAATTTTCAGGCTTGTTAGTTGCTATTTAACTTTGTATTATCGTGTTGGATCATGAGAGGACTCCACTATTAGGCCTATGCAAACACAAAGGAACACTAGCTTAACAGCAATATTATTATTTTAAAGTAGTTTAAGGAAAGAATATAAAAAAGAATATTACCAGAATTAATGCAATGATGTGTTAAATATGGAATTTTTCAATTATTTTAAAAATTCATTTGTTCTTTGGAAGGCATTTCATAACCTGCCTCTGTGTCTCACGACCCACGCTTTGGGAAGTGCAACATGGCGGACTGTGCGGAAGAGGACCTGCTCCATCTGTGAATATTAAAGGCTCATTCTAAGGCAATTGAAACACTACAATTTTTATTTTCAGTTGAATACACACTTATGAAAAGAAACTTATTAATGTTATATACCAGTACTGCTGTATTCTTTCAAAAGATATTGAAAATCTGACACACTGCTCCTTTTAATCATATACAAATCTACTACAATTCAAGTCCTCATCTTTCAGTGTGCCCTGACACGTTTATACACATTTTTCACAATCACACACATCATCTACACGAACACACACAAACCCATATTACTGTCATCACCAGTTATTATGAGCTGGAGCCCTGTGCAGGCCAGCATGTTTTACAACCACGTTAACCGTGCTATATAGGGACTTAAGTGATGGCTTGAGATATTTTTTGTAGCTGTCTTACATATATGTTAGTGTGAGCATAAACCGCATATGTGTGTGTGTGTTTAGGGGGGCTTGAGGGAGTTAACGCCTGCTTTGGACTGCAACACCTGTGATACAGAGCGAGTCTTTCAGCAGGCAAATTATATGGCTTTAATTTGTCTTCTTGAAACAGTGTAGCCGGCCGCAGACACTGATGCCAAGTGCTGCTCGACTGTAGCATTGAGGAGAATGTTAAAAGTGTGTTGAGTGTCTGTATATGTAAGCACTGCCTTGACATAAGTAAATACACTGGCTTGGGTGGAACACCTGTTTATGTTGGAGACTGGGGGAGCTGACAGATATTATAAAGGAGTTTTCAATGTTTTCCATGTAGCCAGAAAGTAGCAATGAA
Source organism: Naso vlamingii (assembly GCA_029822935.1). Taxonomy (NCBI): domain Eukaryota; kingdom Metazoa; phylum Chordata; class Actinopteri; order Acanthuriformes; family Acanthuridae; genus Naso; species Naso vlamingii. The sequence continues at coordinate 20,986,180 of JAPQLA010000012.1, read as the reverse complement.
ACTTTTTCAAGGAGTTGCACTGGCTAAAAAGCTGTTACACTGGACTGGGGTTTGTAAGGGAATGCCTAATGTGTCTCGTTTGCAATCTGGACAGGGTTTTGTGGTTGGCCCTGCCTGCAGTAGTACACACTTCAGTCATTGGCTGGTCAACAGAGGCTATTTGAATATTGTGACTAATTCGACCAATTAAACTGTCAAAGGCCTTTTTTCAATGGGTCTTTTTCACGGGCTGCTCATCCATAATGCTCTCCTCTGTTACCCCGGGGTACGACTTTAACTCTCTCTATTCACAGTGAAGTGGTGCAATGAGCTAGATCACAGAGTATGTAAAAGCATAGCCAGAGGCAGTGCCGGGCCCAGCCACAGATGAGAGGGGATCTTTACAAATTGAACAATGAGGTCAGTATAAACAGTTTGAGACATTGTTATTTGGCCGCTTTCAAATCAGAAGCGGTCACGGTGGTCAAAACAAAATTTACTGGAATTATATGGAAGTCATCAAATATAATTTATTACTTAGGAATACAAAGAGGAAACTCATATCAAGTCTAGTGTAATGGCCATACCTCCACATGTACACAGTGTGTAGAAAAGTGACTTTGTGCTACTCATTTCACTGTAATGGGACTGAATTTATTTTGATACAGAGCATAGATAGATGGAAAGACCGTCAAACTGAATTTGGACTCAGTTGCAGCCGTGCTCCATAACTTCTACTGCTGCTGCTTACTTGAAGTTTCATTGAAAACTCAAGCATCTCAGCTATTTTACCACTGAGGCTTCCACTATCTGTTTTATCCCAAGTGCAGCTCAGACCTCTGGCCTACAAGAGCAAATTTGTGCCATGAATAATCAGACCGCATTGATAGTCAAAAGATAGGCGAAATGCAACTAATCATACAAACAGGGAGACCGATGCACTTTCTCTGAGAGTCATGGGTATTACTTAAGGTGACAGATCTAATCTTAAAAGCTCACATCCTGCATACCTTCTTATCTCGGCATACCTGGCCAACTGCTGTGTGACGTGGGCGTAATTAGCAGATTGTCTGTTTGGGAAAGTTACCAATATTGGTGTTCGCAGTGTCGCAATGTCAATGCCAGGAAGGCTTCGGGGGAGGGGATTTCCAATGCTGATAAATGATCTTACACAACTGAAGCATACAGATGCCCATAGGCCATGTTCTGACAGACAACAATACTGTTTGAAAAATGTCGATTAATAAATGCAAACATAAACGGCTCAAATTTAGATGAAATGAGGTAACTTTATTCAACAACGCAATGCAAAGAGCGATCAGAAATGCAATTCTACTGTTTACCTGAAGATCATTGCCATAAAGGGTAAAATACCTTCAAAGTTGCAGTAGGTAAATTCTGCAAATGAGTTAGCAAGCTAATGCTAGCTGTGGCATGAGACTCATTGGGAAGCAAATCTGCTGCAGCTGTTTGCCCCAGCGCAGGCTTTATTTCGTACGTTGTTTGTTTGCTTTATTACGTCTTGTTTAAGTCCAGTTTGAACTGAGACAACACAGCTGCAAGGAAAGTTGCAGCAGAGTAAACTGGTCTGTCTCAGTTCAAGCTCAAGCCAACAGATGGTGCGGCTTGCAGACACTCTGTTGTTGGCAGAGGCGAGTCAGAGCACGGTGTGCTAGTCAGCTCATACCGACGTTGCCTATCGCTAAGAAACAAATTAGGACAAATTAGGACAGAAAGTATAGAGAGTGTCACTGCTTTTTCGTTTTTCAGCAAAACCCTCATCCCGTTGGGAAAGAAAATATCATGGTAAAAACAGGAGACCAATTTAGCAGTGGATGGTGTAATTTTTCAACCACTGTTACACTCTTTAATCAGGTTATATATACATCATAATGATGAAGTTAAGCCAAAAAGTTGTCTAGTTTTATTTTTACTGTGGCAACTTTCCGGAGATGTAAAGATGTCTTTGGTATTTTGAAGTGGTGTGCCATGTTTCAGAGTGTGATCAACCCTCAGACTCACGCATCTCCTTTCTGTATCATATTTTATTTTCTAACTGGTGCCAAAAACAAACTCTCATTAGATTAGTTTGCTTGGAGTTAAAAAGGGGATAAGATTTCAAATTAAACTGAAGTGCAGAAGACTAATCGAAGTTGGCATTCCTACCATCACTACACACCCAGTAATGTCGTGTTGAAGAAAGTATTTTAAGTTTATAGGCAATCTGTCTCCAGCATTGTGGATTGCTTCGCTCTGCAAAAGGGCAATAGCACGCGCTGCATTGTGTAACCTTGCAAAACTTGTTTTATTGCTGGCTCGAAATTACACTGCAATTAAAATATTCTGTCGTCCAAAGCAAACAAACACAGAACACAGGATGTCAAATGCAGAGCTCAAGGTGGTTACGACCAAGATTAAGGAGTCGTAGGCGGATAATTGTGGGAAAGTTAGCACACGTTCTGTCAGTTGAACCTGACGCTGGTTTATACACAAGGATTTGAGTCATTCTATCAAAATGATTCAGTTTGTTTTAGATTTAATTCAGTGTTCTTGTAACTGAAGCACAACCAAGCTGTTACAAGTTGTTTGAGACGCAGCAGCCACGGCTGACCGATGGAGACATTTTGGGAGACTGAGGGGAGACTTGACATCAATAGAGCAGAGTCAGGTCTCGTGAACCTCAAAGGGAGCGCTTGAATTCACCTTTTGTCCGTCCCTAAACGAGACGCTGGGGAGACCGCGCCAATCTAGTCCGCAGATCTCAAAGAGAGGGAGAGCCACACTTGGATTTAAGTAATACGGTGCTCCTTGTTGAACAAATTCACCATTGTGACTCGTTAGCCTGATACTATCCACATACCTGCTTTTGGGGAATGCATGTGAAAAGGCGGTCTGGAGTCTCTGCCAAGAGGAGGGATGGAGTGGTGAGGAAAGAGGAGGGGCTCTACCTAATGGGTCACAAATTCACATTGAGAGGAGCCACATCTGCATTTTATCAGCAGGGCCCAGATAGTGTTACAGGGGACGATTGTCTGCAGATTGGCCATTGGGCCTTTTAAAGTGGTAAATTGTTGAGCAAAAGCAGAGCTGCACTTGGAATGACGTAGCATGGTTGCTGGTCACAGAAGCTGTCAGGCTAACACCATTGCAAAAGGCTTGATAAGGATGCATTGAAATATTCCCAACATTGTTCATCTAACACCTAATATCGACCTTGTTTCTGCAAAGACTGTGTGTGTTTGTGTGTGAGCATGTTTGTTTAGTTACCTCCATGCACGTAGACATTGGAACAATTTAGATTTAAGCTTGATTTGGACAGTTTCAACAGTTTCAAGTGCTTGGTTTAAACCAAATCTCTTTTATTTACACTCTCTGACATCAAAAGCATCAGTGGTAATTTAGCAGAAAGCTGTTATCTGCTCAGACATGGTCTCTTCCCATGGCTGACCCAGAACATCCTCTGACACATCTTCTCCACAGGGAGCTGTGGACGTGGGGGCCAGCGTGGTCTGACAGCGAAACAAGTCCCGAGAGGCGGTCAGAACCCCGCAGGGACCTCTTGTCTCTTCCCTCTGCTTCATTACCATCTTCCCCCTCTGTCTCCCCTTTCATCTGCAGTCTATCGCTGGCTCCAAGCCGCTTGCATCCGGGAATATGGTGAATAGGGGTGGGAGGCTATAGACGAAGCGGGAGCGGATATGGGAAAAGGCAGAATAAACATTACGGAGAAAGGGGATTTTCATTACAGTTTTAAAGCCTTTTTTAACAATGGGAACAGACACAAAAATAGAAAAAGAGGAAAATGTTGGCGGTGGGATGAAATATTTTTCTTCTCTTTACTGCTCAGGTGGTTTTAAGTGATTCATCTTTCTGTTCATAAGAACTGTTCTCTGCCAGTGACGGGGTCAACTGGAAACCGGACTTCATCATACGTAGAACATGGAATTAAACATGACGGGCCAATAACATTGTATTGGAATAAATGAAGTGCACAAATAGAAAATTTACAAACAGGCATAAAAGCACGGACGGTGAAATGTATCATCAGTAATAAGCACTTTAGCATAGATGCTGCTAGAGCTGATTTTCAGGTTTCTGATTATTTTAAATCGCTCATTATAACTTCTGCAGTTGCATAAAACCTTTGCCATTGATCTTGTTTTTATTGTAGCCATTTATCATTGCCCTGAAAAAGATTTGAGGGCTCTTTGTATGACAAGAAAACTCACTGAATGAATAAATCAGCAAGCTACACTGCTCAGTTCTGCAGAGGCAGCTGCACAGAAGAGACAAGGTAAAGTTATTCCATTTGTCTTCATAGCAGCGGATACCAACAAAGATATTCTGCTGGCAAATCTCGTCACTTTATTTGTTGTTTTAATTGTGCGAGTAAATGGGAGGAAGAGCCATTTACCTATTTGCTCTCTAATGGTGTTTACGAAAAAGATGGGAATAAACAAATTAGAGCAGATGGGCTGGATAAGACGCGTGCGCACACACAGGCACACAGACGCACACACAACTTTTTTCACTCAGAGTTCAGAGATATTGCATTACTCAAAGTCTAACTCAAAATGGACATTATCCTCAGGAAATATAAGCCATAAGTCTTTGATTCTGCAGCTATTGCTTACAGTTTTCCATTTTTTAAAACCGTTTTTGGACAAAATTGTGGAAACATTGTGTTGCCATTTGAGGGACGGCATTGTAATGATGTGCACAAACAACTTTTGTCCTTCTGACTGTAGCACATCATATCTTTGTAATGACCATTCATACATGATGTTTGTCCACCTATATCACATAGAGTTAGTCATAGCCTGCTGTTAGTGATTTAAGCCATCTGTCCCTTTACAACATTAAACGTTTGGCAGTACTAGCTTATGTTAGCTCTGATGTTACTTTTCAATCATGTTAATTAAACCTCTGTTTTTAGGGATACACAATACTGGATTCTTTTTGCCGATATCCA
>JAPQLA010000012.1:20716306-20728696 GCA_029822935.1 Naso vlamingii | reverse complement strand
AAGATTCTTCTCATACTTGAGTACAAATATTTCCCAAAAAGTAAAAGTATTTCTTTTAAAAGTTTATGAAAGCAGCCACACAAGTGCTACATTTACAAAAGAATGAAAAATTCATCACTGGAGCCACACATTCCCTGCCACACAAAAGTGGAGGACACAGCAAAAATAAATGTAGAAGAGGACGCTGAAAAGCAGCTGCTGTGATTGAACACATGTACTGAAAGTGGATGTCGACGAGCGAAGTATTTCATTTAAATGAAGTGCAGAATGGCCTGAGGAGTTTTGACATTATCACAAACCACATTTGGAAGGATCCTTAAGAATGTTAATAGTTTATATGTGATGCCAATCACTGACAATTTCCTCAGTCAGGTCATAAACCCAAAGCACACAATATCGGCATTGTCTGGAAAGTAAGAGAGAAAGTTTGACATAAAAAAAGAAGATTTAGAGGAAAGATGGAGAGAGAGCGAGATGAAATGGGGAAACAGTAAAACTAAAATTGACAGCCAGCGAGTTTGGGAAGGAAAAAAAAAAAAAGAAGAAGAAGCAACCCTGTACCGACAAATCTCAATCAAGTTAACCGCTGCCTTGATTGCTCGAGTGAGACTGAGCCTCGCTTTGCAGCAAAACAAACACGTAAGCATGTCTTAACATAGCTGAGCCCAACCACCCCGAACCTTGCCTGGCACTCATCAAGGCTTTGGCTCAGAATAGCACTTTCTCTCCAGGGGTGTGGAAGGAGAAAGAACGAGCAGGAGGAAGAGGAGGAGAAGAAAGATGGAAGAAAAGTCGAGGAAGAAATGGCAGTCAAGAGTCTTAAAGAAAGAAATGAGATAAAGGAAGAAAGAAAAAAAACACATTGCTTCCTTCTTTCACTCTAATCTTCCTCTCTCTCTTTTTTGTTTTTATAATAAAGCAACTCTTACTCCTCTGCTGCAATTTTCCGCCCGGTCGCTCCTTAATTCGAGAATTTGTTTGTTGTGCTATTGAAGGCATTGTTGATTCATGCATATTTGATTTGGAAATGTCACTCATTATATTTATTTCCTCCCTGCTTCCCCTGTCTTTCAAATTTCTTTTCCTCTTTTTCTTCCCTATCTTGACACTGTCTGTTCACAAAAACAAACACTTTTACTCCCTGGCTGGCTTGTTTATCCTTTTATTTGTTGGATTTGATTTCTGTTAACTTATTTTTTTTAGGCTTGGGATCACAAAAAAAAAACCTTACTCCATGAAATGTAATTTGGTCAAACAATTTTGAGATAGACGAGGCAGTGCTGGTTGTGTGAGAAGAGGGATGAAATGAAAAGGGGAAAAGAAGTCCAACACGCCGATTCTCTGCGTTTCTATGGTAACACGAGATTGAAACACCATCAGACATGAGAGAGAAACACTTAAAGAAAAAAGGATGGAGAGGAAGAAGTGTTTAATGTTTAACTGTGAAATGTGTATTATATTCAAAATGAGGACACTTGTGTTTATTGATTTTTCTACTGAGCTGCAACTCTTCATTTTCTTTAAGGTTTTTAGCATTTCTACCTGGCTATTGATGAAATAAAAAATAACAGGGAAGACAGAGGGGCTGATCAAATGGGTATAAAAGGCGAAGCGCACACAGAGTTCAGATGTATACATGTAAAAACATTTGACAAATCTGACGTGTTTGCTCTTCGCTCCAGTGTCCAGTCAGTACAACAGCACTCGGGCCACACAGACAGACAGACGCGAGGAGTAGCCACCTCCACCCTGTATGAAAACTTCTATCTGGCCTTTGATCACAGTCAACTGAAGATGAGTCTCATTTAATCCTGTCTTCTGTGTTCTCCTGCAGGAGCGAGCAGCAAAGGTCTAAGTGAAATGTCTCCTATCGGTAGAGCAGATTTCACTCGTATGTTAAACACTGCTATTTGTATTCAGAGCGAAGCCCACAGCCAAAAGGATCGTTTGAGGTCTAAATTAAGGGTGCAAGCATATGTGCTCACACATAGACACACACATCCCTGATGGCATTCCAACCAATTCCCAGTTTAACAGTAGATAACGAGGCAAAACCGTGAGGTGTTAAGAAAGAGAAGCACATTTCTGTCCTCTTTCTCCTTTCTGTGACTACGTATATATCCACTCTCAGAGGAAGCAAGGTAAAGAATAAGATAGATGAGAAAAAGATGGGGTGAATGAGCATCAAAGTGGTGAGAGATGGAGGAGAGAGAGAGTGAGATGGGCCCTGCAGAGGAGAGGGATAAGTCTAGCCTACAGGAAGAGCTGTACTTGTTGAGGCATTGGAAGCGCAACTAATGGATATGGCAGCTAGGAGAAGGATGATGAATGACTTTGTGTATGTGTGTGTGCGTGTGCGTGCATGCCGCTGTAACAATGTTTACACTTTTGTGCATAAAAGACACAAAGTATCCTATGTTGGGTGTGTATGGTGTGTGTTTGTGTGTGTGACAGTGTAGATGATGGATTTTCTGGTGGAGCATGTGGTCGGCGGTTTCTTGGGCAGACGAGGTGACAGGAGAGGTCTCTCTGTCCACATGCCACTATCAGCCGCTCCGTCTATTCCCCCTCTTTCTTCCTGCTGCCTCTCTCACTCTTCCACTCTCTTAATCTCTTCATTTCCTTCTGTATTCATTGGTCTGTATCCCTTGGCCATGCCATCTTTCTATGGTCTTGCTCATGCTAATTTAATCTAAGCTCCGCCCTTGAAACATACCTCTTTTTACATTTGCCAAAAAGAGTTAAATGTGGACATTTTCAAAACATTGCACAGCTACATGCCTCAGAAAATATCGATCAGCTTGTAGACGGATGTAGACCTTACACAAATACATGTCACACCTCATCTAGTACTCGAGAGTCCTTCTCTCCTGTCGTTACTACACAGTTTATATGTTTACTTGCACATCTTGCTTTCCTCCTTTTTTCCTTTCGTCACTGCAGGCCTTTCCTGTTTATCCATCCGTTGCCCCTCTGGCCTCTCTCAGTTCAGACTGTGCTAGCCAGCGCTCTCCCCATGTCTTGCAGATGGGCGCACTAATCCGCTAACATTAGCTCTGCGAGGCGTGAAGGCTGCGCCCGTGTGTTGTTTTGGACAGGCATGGAGGCTGCGGTTTAGCATGCGAGTGTTTGGGATTCTACACAGCTCCAGTTGAGAGAGGAGATAAAGGGGAAAGTAATTGGATAAAGGTTGACCAATTAATAAAGGCCGACGATTCAGGCCAGCCATCAAGGGGGGCTTTAATCTGCATAGAGATAACGGGGAGAGTCAGACCACAAACATAGGGAGATAGTGTGGAACTGTGCGTGTGTAAATTGGTGCATATATGTGTGTGAGGCATCAATCAGATAAAGCACAGGCATGGCTGTCAGTCACCTGGGACTGCAGTGGATTTACATGCATAAGTCCGCTGAGAAGATACGCATTTGAATGCACTTTTCTGTGCCTGTTAGTATATGTGAGAATGTGTTTGGTGTGAATGAGCAAGTGAGAGGAATAAGAAAAGCACAGTGAAAACACAACATGAGTGTGTGTCCATCACTAATATCCTCTACTGTATACGCTCCACCAGTTGACAAACACCTGTTATACGTCGCATGTCGGCCACTGTAGCCGCCTCTCGGAACGATTGATATTAGCTTTTATGCTAATGCAGCATTTGGCTATGTAGAACAAGGCAGTATTTCCATCGGCAGTCATTCATCCCGGCCTGCTTATGGCCTTATGGGCCACGACAGAATTATTTCTGCACAGTACACAAGCTATTGTCACTGCGCCAAGAGCAACTATTGCACATACAGGCAGCAGACACACACAGCAGGGCGATGTGAGAAAACCCTGAGGCGAAAGCCACAGAAGGTGCGAGCTTTGTGTGCCGATGTTGTTATAATTGTGTTTGCATGTGGGAGAAATTGACCAAGCTCTCGCTGTGTGATCACAGCCACAATACCTGCAAAATACAGCAGTTATATCATGAGGAACTACGGTAGATTTACTCAAATGTTTCGTTTTTTTGCCGAAATTACATTCAGCAAGACTATATAAAAATCAGATCTCTGCCTTTTACTTCTTCCATATTTATGTCTAGAAGCATTACGCATAAAATTGCATCAGGAAATATAAAAATGACTTCTTTCATACCGACAGCAGCGTGTACGGCAGCAAGAACCTTACCTCAGAGATGTTGACACGTCCTTCCTGAAAGGAACAGTCGTTGGCGTTCTGGGTGCATATGTGGCGGTACTTGCACCAGTGGCACGGGAACGAGCCATTTACACAGGACAGGCAGCTAAAACAGAAGGGAAAGGAGACCATTGGAGAGGTAGCAGGGTTACAGGTTATCTGATTGAGTCTACAATAATGCATTTATTAAAATCGGAACAACGGCAAAAAACAGGACTAAATGGTGGTGGCTTATTGTAAAAAGTACATGTGACTTTCAACCACTAATATCTGATACTATGTGGGGTTTTTTTGTTTTGTTTTGTTTGATCTTCTCCATGTCATCTCTAGCTGTTTTTGCCAACTACTTAAAGTCAGTTTAGGGACATAGAGATGGGACTCTGTCTGGGATGATTGAGTGAGTATTTGTGCATTTTCATAATGTGTAAATCTTGTCTTTCCCTCTCCCTCTTCATCTACTTTGTCCTCAGCTTTAATCAAGCGTTTACAGTGCGTCTCATAAAGAGTATGAAAAGGCTTATATAGAGGGGAATTAAGAACAAAGAATAAAAGAAGCACTTGAAAACAACAACATCAAGATGTAAACATTTACTCTGTGAAGTAGCACTGTTATTTGTTTAATAAGTCTTTACTTGTGATTGTTTCCTTCTTTTCATCGTCTAATATCTATTAACGATCCAAAAATATATTATTTTCCTACCCTGTCTAAAACCCTCTTCTCTTCCTCTCCCCTTTTATTCCCTCCATTTTTCATCCTATCAGCTGTCTTAACTTCTTTCTCCCCCTCATGTCCCTCATTTATCACTCCCCACTCACTTGTAACCGTCCATCGCTTGCTGCTTCTATATGTTCAATGATCTTCCTCACAATTGGCCTACTCTTTGCATTTTTTTCTCTATTTCCCCTTTTCTGTACCTCCGCTGTGTCGTTCTCTTCATCCATTCATCCCTGAGCCTCTTTCTTTCTGTCCCTCTCCGTCTCTACCTCCCTCGCTCTATCCATCCTTTTCATTCCCTGCCGTCTCATTTTAAAAAGCTCTCCTCCTGTTCTTTGTCTAAAGCTCTCTTTCATCCGTGGGGCTAAGAGCGCTCCACCATTTTAAATTCACCTGCTTTAGCTGAGGCGAGGTGCAGATAGACGGGTTGAAAGAGAAAGATGGGAGAAAGAAGGGAGAGACGGAGAGAAAGGGAGAGATCAAAAGCAGGTGGATTTCCCTGAGAGAGGTGGAGACGCCAAGTATCGTGGGAGACAGAGAGGGGAGAAGAGGAGGTGTAGCCCACGGGGTTCTGTGTGGGAGTCTCATGGGATAGGGAGGAAACATTAGGTTGGAAGTTGGGAAGTGAATACAAGTCTGTGTGTGTGTGTGTGTGTGTGTGTGTGTGTGTGTGTGTGTGTGTGTGTATTCACATCTAAGGGGACCCGTGGAGGACAGCCAGACAAGTTCAAGTGCATAGTTTATCAACACAGCTTCATGTTATTGGTCCTCTCTCAGCCCTCGAGAGATACTACGCTACATGGTATCTCATTTATGTGTGCAGCATTATATAACGTAAACCATTATGTGCCTTCAAATGAAATTGTTTCATTTTATTACAAAGCTTATTGTACTTCAGTGCTAGAATTTCTTTCATGCAACTCATTTAGCTATTATGGTCTGTGTGAGCATATGGTTTATCGTGAATGTAATAAAATACTACATTTAATACAGTCAAGGTAAGCAAGTCTGGATCCATAACAATAAAAGAGCGGGTAGAGGTGCTTAATATAAAGGCTGATTTGTATTCAACCACATCTGCCAGGCGTGATATTTCGTGCCTGTCTGAATTGTTGTGAGCACACTCCCCGGCAAGCTCTCGAGTGTGTTTTAACCCTGTGTAAAACGCCAACCGCCCTTCCTCTCATCCGCATGAAAAATGAGAGCTTTAACTCTTGAGCTCTGAGAACTCGATTCCATCAAACCCTGACGTGGATTCATTTGGATCAATTAGGGCCGCTCGTTTGTTAGGTGCGCGCTTTAAGTGATCGTTTCCAGCCCGGACCCCTCCTTTTGAGCGAGATCAGAGGCTGGAGCTTAATTCAATCCCACTGCCGCTTTAATTGACCAATTTAGCATTGTGCTGAGAGAAGCTGTCCATTTAGAATGAGGGATGTGCAGCTAAGGAAATAACAGGCCTCTTAATACTGCACAAGAGCAAATAGGAGATTTGTCAATGCTGCCAACAAATAGAGGGAAGGCAATTAGGCTACGCTAGGTCGGGCTAGCATACAGTGCTGTGACTCAAATAGCAGAACTGGGGCTTAATGTTTTTTTCCCCAAGTGAGTTGGTAAGAAATGCTGTCAAGGCTGAACAAAAGAGCAGATGACATTACTGATGCAAGACAAATGAACACGTGGCAGGTTAGCAGAGCTCACTGTGTAGCTTGCTGGTGTTAGTCAGCTTGGCAACAATCACTATTTTGAATGTCAAAGAGTCTTTCTTTTTGTTGGGGGCCCACCAGTTAATCTGTGCTCATCAAATATACAGTACAGCACCAACTTAACACAGCGGGTAACCAGAACCAAGCAGCAAACAGTGCAATGTATAGTTGGCAGTTCAAACTCAAAAACCCGTCAGCACATCTGTCGCTAAGACCCGATAATCATTTTTATCTTGACTCTTATCTTTTATTCATGTCAAGTCAACCTTGTTAGTGTATCAGTGATTTTGAACTAACGAGCAAAATATCAGCAGGTAACCACTGTCAACTTTCTGTGACTTACATGAGTACGCCCTTTGAAATAAAAGACGGTGCTGTTATGCGTGCCACCCAAGGCCAGCAGTAGGCCCTGTCTGACAACCCCCTGCTGCTCGCTCTTTGGTTCCTCCAAGTTACCACGGCCCCCCTGTCAGGACTTGCCTTAGGATCTAAGAACCTCTCTTTTAGCCTGGGTGCAAACCCTTTTAAGATAAAGCCCACCCAAGGCCATTTGTGGACGTTCGATAATTCTTCTTCTCTTATCCAGGGGTGGGCTCCCTTTCTCAGACCCCCCAGTATCTCCTTATTCCTCCTTCCTGTCACTCGGCGTTGCTCTTAGCCACTCAGAGGCTTTGAGCGGCCGCAGACACGCTGCCCGTATGGCCACGCTCATAATGCTAATTTAATACATTCATATTCAGATGCTAATCGAGCTATGGTAGCTTTGGATGCAGTATTTTTTTAGGGCCTGACACAATAGACTGATTTCCTCCCATTTCCTTTTGTCGGTCAGTCTAGTATGCTTAATACAATCCACTCTCTTGCTGAGGTGCGTTACACTTGGCAAAATGAGTTATTTATTGGCTACTATTCATTTCAAAGGAGAGGAGGTGAATAATTTAATGGTCCTCTAGAATAGTCTAACCTTTCATTATTGGATCCCTTTCAAATTTTGAAGGAGGTTGGTAAAACACAGAGGGACTCGTATTTATACATTTAATTTCATTAATGCATGTCTGAGTGTAAAGTGTCCAGAAATATTGTCCAATCTGAATGTGCCAATCACGAGGCCAGAAATGTCTGCTACTTTCAGAAAGAAAAAAAAAAAAAACATTAAACAAAAAAGATTTTTCCAAATGCTGTGATTTTCCGCTTTTTCCTTTTATTCACACCTTTTCAAGAAAGACAAAAAAAAATATCTTTCTATGACCACCACTCCACTTTTTCTCCCAGTTACTCAAAGTGCACCCTCAATCACACAACAAATGACCCGGAGACAGCCTGAGTTACATTAACCATAGCAAAAAAAAAAAAGGTATTTCTTACAGCCTTATACAGACAGTAAAACCCTAATTCACTGCCAGACTATCCTCCCTATCTTTAATAAATTGGGGGCTGTGGAATGAGAAAAAGTGTATGGAAATATTTAATTAAGGAGCAATCATGGCCGTGGGTGATTTTCTATTTCAATCTCTGCAACCCTTTAACTGAAACAGTTGGAATTCTAATTAGATTAATACCACTATGCAAATTTATGGCATTTTTGAAAAGGCAAGGGCCACGATGTAATCAGTTGAGTAAATAAGCAGGAGGGGTGTGTGGATTTTCTTGGGATGGGGGTTGGATGTCAGTATGAGAGTGTGAGCTATTAAGAAACATGATGGAGCAATTTAAATGTCGGGCTCATTTGTTGCCTTTTAAAAGGTAGTTTTAATGTTCGCAGTATACAGTACGCACACTCACAATGCATGAAATGCCAGTTTCTTACTCTGCTCTGATGATGTCTGCATCCTTCGCTCTGTACAAGCCTGCAGTACTTTTTGTTTAAGCCTGTTAGAGGAAAGCTTTGTGAAGAATGACCAAGAGTTCTGAAAACGGGGCCTTGCATGTGGCTGTGTGGGCCTGATGTTATTACGCCAACGACATTACCAGTCTGATCTCATCAGACACCACATACTGGTGTCCGGGGGTGGGCGAGGGGAGTGGGGAGAGAGGGAGGACGACTACCAGTTCCAAATGGGATTCATATCTCAGCATCTCTCGTCACCATCAGAGTCACTACCGAAGATGCAACGGGCCATATCTATAACTTCATTAAACGTGTCCATTACATCACTCGGAGGCTGGATTAGATCACGGCGCAGATTTAATCAAAGTTCATTGGGGTAATATCTTCAAAGTCTCACATCTCTTGTCTGCGTCACTTCTGGTACATTTCCTCTTGGCTTGTGAGATCATTTCTAAATGAGCATTCAAACATTCATTAGAACACTGGTACACCTCGTCCTTAATTGGGAGTTTTCAGTTTTACCATAAAGCACTTTTTGCTCACAGGACATAAAAGTGTACCCCAGTCAGTAAAACGCGCTGGGAATCAGTGCAAATATCACTGAGTCCTTATGGGAGCTAAATTAACTGTGAGCTGACATTGTAAACCACCACACCCTTAACCAGCTGAGCTAATCATTGTTGTTGTGGCAGGGGATTTTCTGTACGAGGGCAGCGAGACGGGGCTAAAGGTCACAGTAACGGATTAGGTGTCTGAGACATTTAAGGCTTCAATGAGCTGTAGGTGACAGAGCGTGGCTGTGCATTTCTACGTCCATGTGCGTGTGTGTTTTGTGGTCAATCCTCGAAGGAGGCTCATCTGACATCCAGAGGGAAGCCAGGATGGAGCCCTGCCGTACCCGTGGGGCCACCGAGCCATCTGCTGCCCGGAGGCTAATACCCCAGCAGACGTTTCAGCCTGCCCGGGATCAGCCGTGGATAGAAAGGAGGGAGGGTATCACAAGGGCGGGGTGGAGGAATCAGAGGATTCTTTTACCCTGGCAGGGGGCTTTAGGCTCGTGGTAGGACTGACCTAGGGGTGTGGCTCGATGGGTGGTTGAGATTTTAAGCAGAAGGTGGATTAGTAGAGGCAGTGAACTGCGATTGGGCAGATAGCTGAGGGCATCTGGAGTATGATGGAGACTAAGTCGCTGGAAAATTCACAAGACTTCCTTCACCACATCATAGTATCACTGTATTTGCCTTGGTCCTTCTTGTGTAAATAAGTGCCAGACTGAGTATCTGAGGGCTCGAAAGAGCTGGAAGTATTTGTTTTATCAACTGGGGAAGAAGCATAAATGAGGTTAGAGTCTGTGATTGGGAGGCATTACGGCAAACCATCGCATAATGAATTAATCATCGATGTATCATTAGTGTGTGTCGTGGGTTATGATAATAAGACTAGAATTACCATCTCATATCCCAATCGTTTCTCATATACGGCGCGTTCGATTTTTCACTGCGATGGTAACACAAGCCTCCTGCGGAGGTCGGAGTAGGGAGGAATATTGTGTGTGTGTGTATGTGAGTGAGTGTGCGTGTCTCTAACTGTATCTATCATGGGCAGTAACATGAGACATCCCCTGGAGAGAGTGGACAGAGGGACCATTGCTTTAGAGAGCAAGAGGAAATAGATGAAAACAAGACAAAGAATGAGCAAACTTCTGTAAAAATGCAAACGGAAATATTCAATCAGTGCAACTTACGACTGGTGGACGCTGCAGTTGTAGAAGACAAAGTCGACACTGGCGAATTTCTTGCCCGTCTCCTTGGATTTTAAATAGAGCTTCACCACCCGCTTGTCACCTGTATCAAACAGACACGTGAAAAGAACCTTATATGCAGTGCTGTATATCAGTGGTTTCTTAAAGTTCTCCACGTCACTGACTTCTAAACAGACCCAAATTAGACCACATTCCCAAAGTGGAAAAGATTTTAACTGAAGATTTTTACAGGCATTAATAACAAAACAGCTCAAAATCATACCTAAATACTCATTGTGAGCAATTCTGACAGATAGGATGTATATTAAAAAGAAATGTATTTACTGTCACAATGTTACTCTTAACCCTTAAATTACACTTGTGACCTCAAAAGATAACAAACACACACACACAAAGAAACCCTGTAGCTTAGCAACACGCCGCTTATGTCACACCCACAGTGGGGTGGCATTAAAAATAGCAGCACCAATCAGTGTTTGGATGCCAGAGCTGATGAGAACTCATAATGGGGCATAATGGGCTCAGTTGAAGAACTCCTGAGATGTCGCTTTGAGGAAACTTGGAGCGCACTATCTGACACGTTTTCAGTGCTTTGAATGCGGATACCAAACAAGTTGTTATCGTCTTTGTGGCTTGACAGAATTGGACATGAAAAAGGTGCAAAATCTCTGCAGAGTGGAAAAAAAACCAAAAAAAAAAAAAAACAGATGCAGATATTTCTAAATATAACGATAAACCACAGTGAAGTCATTGCTTTGAAAAGAAGTTAGGAGCATAACCAGTGTGGGTTAGATAGAAAAAAATAAATAAAATGAAACTGACAACGGTGCATAATGCATGATAATAGGAATTCAAAAACAGTTCTATTTTCAGTAGATAAATGTAGACTCGTGTTCGGGGCTTTGAAAAGCAATGGGCAAGCGTTATTGGTGTTGACAAGGTATTCTGAATATAGACGCTAAGCAAATCATCTGGTAAGATTAAAATTCTGCTCTGGTTGATGCACAGCTTTTCTGATGCACAAAAAGACCCCTTAGGAGGAAAAAAACAACCAGTGGTGATGAACATACAGCATACAGTGCTATAGATAGGCACAAGCCTGAAAAATATGATGAGAGAAAGCAACATGGACAAATAAAACATTATAACACGTCAAATGGAAGAAGGAGTACCAAAATAGAAACAGTTCATGATTCAATTTCGGACATATCACCAAAATTCCCGTATCCATACCACCACCCAGTGACCTCACTACCCTGATGACTTCATCACCCTTCGCCCTTCCTGTCCTAACCTTTGTTCCGTGTGATCGGGATGACGTCCCTGACGGAGGGAGACATGCAGTAGATGTGTCCACCCTGGATCCGCCCCTCCGTCTCCACATAGTCCTCGAAGGAGCAGTTGACCCCAGCTGACAGATCGGGCACGTTGCGAGCCTGGAGGACCAGCTAGAGAGACACAAAGAGAGGGACAATCGGTGCAAGATCAATGGAAGGACATGGTGTACATGGATTGTTATAAGATATGACACGAGGGTTAATGGGCGTTGGGGGGGGCGGGAAGTGTGGGTATGTGTGACAGAGGCAGAAGTAAAGGAGGGTCAGTGCTTGTGTGTGTGTGCATGTGTGCGTCAGTCAGAGCAGCTATTACTGCAAGGTTAATGTGTGTGTGTTAATGTGCAGAGAGCAAACTGTAATCAGTCAAACCTTTGTGGTTACTTTGACGATCTGCTGACAGAATGACACACATACACACACACACACACTTGCTTATGGATTTCCATAATAAAGACGACAAGACAGACAAGAGCAAAATCTTAATTACATCCACATGTTCAGAGTTAAGAGTTGCAACCTTGGTATCAAATTTTGGAGATTTTTACAGTGCTTTTCACGACTAAAGGTCAGCGTGGAGTGGACATCATTACCGATAATGACACAGAGGCCGGAGAAGACACAATGTTCACCATCTACAGCTACACGATGTGATCTGTCTGCTGTTATTACTCCTTTTCTGCAACAGCTAACCCTGCTGTTGTACCAGCCGGTTAATGGACACTATTAAACATGAAAGACAACAGAAGACCAGCTCCATTCTGTGGGTATTTTGCTTTGGATTTTAATTGCTATGACCTCCTCTTAAGTGCTAATGTGACTGATTTGTAGTTGTCCAATTAGAGCGGAAAAAACTGCAGCATCA
>JAPQLA010000012.1:20209358-20226498 GCA_029822935.1 Naso vlamingii | reverse complement strand
TGTGTGTGCCATCTCACAAGGTTTATTATGATTTTGCTATTTTCTAGAGGTGACCATGACATACTGTGGAGTAGCTGAAAATTGAATGAACTGCAAAATCAAGCAAGAAGTGAGCAGTGGAAAAGTGGGACAGCACTGCCCCCATGTGAAGTCTTAGTGTGAAAATTTCACCTTGTTAAAATAAAACCCTTCGAAGCTTAAGGAAGCCAGACTGTGTTCTTTTCTTTTTCTTTCATTTTCCACAGAAATAATGAGAGAAAGAGGCAAAACTTTCAGAATTCTCAGATTTATTTCACTCAGACGTATTGGATGTAATTTGCTGCAACCTTCATTAGTCATGTTGCAAGGAAGGCTTTTTCAAAACATCTGGTACCAACATAGTTCAATCCTGAAGGCAAGGAAGGCAAAACTAAGCAGGGAAACATTTGACATAACAGGAAAAAGAACAAGCCAGCAGCCAATCAGTTCAAATTGTAAACTGTAAACATGTAAAGTCACATAAATTGTAAAATTGTATCAAAACTTGTATTTCTCCAGTGATCAGACTTGGTCACTGACCTGCTCCCCTTATAATGTCAGCACTCAAATGTAGGAATGAAGACACCCATTGAAAACATCTTGCCAGTCTCAGACAAAGGATCTTGACTCAGAGAAGTATATCAGTGCACTACAGTACAAAAAGTATCTAAGCTGACATGGTATTTCAAATCTTCAAATGTTTTTCTTGCTTAGTTTTAACATTTCACCAAAACCTTCGTGTGTTTTTTTGTTTTTTTTTTTCATTTTCCCCTCACTCTTTTGATGAAACAAAATTTTGCCTTTCTAACAATGTGTGTGTATAAGCTCACACATGCCTTCAGAAACTCTCAGATTTTAGAAATCTGATTTTTGGGCAAATGTAGTGTTACTGTTGAACATACTTAACAGTATTGAATAGCACCATGAAAGGGTACAGATCTAGATCAAATTCAAGAGTTTCTGAAGGGTAAGAGGGACGGCTCTCCTTTTCAATAGACATTCCTGGAAGATGAGACTGAGGACTTGGTGACAGAGGTTCTGCTATATCCACTACCAAGGCCGCTGCCTGAACTGAAGCCGCCACCATAGCCAAATCCACCAGAGCTGGACTGGAGCACTCCTGGAGCAGAAAAAAACAGGTTATTACTCCTCCATCCCTCTGTAAGTGTAGTCTATTGGTTCAGACATTATGATAATGATGTAAAAAGTCTGAAAACTTACCACCACCTCCAGAGGTCTGCTGCACATGGATGGTTGCGTTGGATCCTCCGCTGGCCAGTCTAATAATGAAATAATTAAGAGTTAGTGTCTAATTTAGACTTAAAGCTAATGCTGCAGACATCAACCATATCAAAAATGTAGATTTTCCCACCTGCTCTCCTCTCCTTCCAACAGTTTCCTGTAGGTGGCGATTTCGATGTCCAGGGCCAGCTTGACGTTCATCAGCTCCTGGTATTCACGCACCTGGCGGGCCATGTCCTGCTTGGCTCTCTGCAGAGCTTCCTCCAGGTCCTTGATGCGGAGCTTGGCGTCCTTCACTGCCATCTCCCCACGCTCCTCAGCCTCTGCGATCTGAGCCTCAAGGTTGGCCCTCTGTTGAAAATCATGCCAGACTGTTTAATGACTGCCGATCCTGTCATACAGTGAAGCGTGTAAATGAAAGTGCATGATCCACGAAAAGTTCTTGACAGTACCTGTGCCTTGATAGCATCAATCTCATTCTGAAGACGTGCGATCATGCGGTTCAGCTCGGCGATCTCAGCCTTGGTTGAGCGCAGGTCCTCACCATACTGTCCAGCAGAGCTCTGCATCTCCTCATACTGTTGTGAAAAAAACATCGAAGTGCATCAAGAACATGATCCAGAAGCCTGGGAGAGGTATTGCAAGTGTATATAAGACACAGTAGGTAAGTCATGATGTTGCTTCTCACTTACCTTCTGTTTGTACCAGGTCTCGGCCTCAGCCTTGCTCCTGTTGGCAATGTCCTCATACTGAGCACGCACTTCAGCCACAATAGCATCCATGTCCAGGTTACGGCTGTTGTCCATCTCCACAATGACAGATGTGTCCTTGATCTGGCCTTGCAGCTCACGAAGCTCCTACAGAACCAATGATTGTTGAACAACAGTTAACTCTGCTCCGTGTCGCTGATTTTCACCATGAAGGTATGATTATCAAATTTAACTCAGATGGCTATTGGACAGTAAGTTGAATTAAACATTAAAGATACATACGGCCTCGTAGACGGCCCTGAGGAAGTTGATCTCATCCTGAAGAGCATCAACCTTGGCTTCAAGCTCCACCTTGTTCATGTAGGCAGCATCAACATCCTGCAAAGAAAATTATATACAAAAGGGAAGTTTTATACTTGGTCACATTGTATTTAACCTCAGGATAAAAAGAAAATAAGAAATAAATAAATCTAAATCTTGATGTATTCTCACCTTCTTCAGGAGAACAAAGTCGTTCTCTGCAGCTGCACGTTTGTTGATTTCATCCTCATACCTGTTGGAGCAGAAGTCAGTGCTTTAGCTCATCTTCATTTTGAACATCTGCCAATAATATCAGGTATAATTAGGAACTAATGCCCATGTGATGCAAACACTCACTTCCTCTTGAAGTCCTCAACCAAGCCCTGCATGTTCCTCAGCTCTCCCTCCAGCTTGACCTTCTCATTGCCGAGCCCGTCGAGCTGTCTGCGCAGGTTGGCAATGTAGGCTTCGAACATGCCCTCGATGTTGGAGCGGGTGGTTGTCTGCTCCTGCAGCAGCTTCCATTTGGTCTCCAGCATCTTGTTCTGCTGCTCAAGGAAACGGACCTGTGGAGACACAAAACCAGGGAAAACTGTCAGGTGTTGTTTCAAAAAGGCGTTTTTAATGTATTGTCATGCATAAATGTGGTTTGGATGGTGCCTTTGTTGTCATAGACTCTTTCATGCCCCTGCTGAATTGTTTCTGAACTTGAAAAATTCTTAAAAATTTTAAAGGGAAAGATTAGTACAAAAAGGACTTGAAGGGTGTGTCACTGTAGTGTCAGGTTTAAAAAAGTCTCACCTTAACCTGCATGACCGATTAGATAACTACATATCTGAATTACCACACCCTTGTCACAACAATGAACACATGCATTATCTTTGTCTGCTTGCTGCTCAACCAACTTTTTACTAAAAAGATGTCTATGTGAACTTTTTTGCCTTTAAATACCCATTTAATAGACATTTTTAATTCTTCCTTCTTAAAAACAAATAATATACTATGTTCTTTTCGTATGTTTCCCCAATGTAAATGTCTCTTTAAGTGTTTCTCCCATTATATCTCTTTGGCTGTGACTCATCCTGCACATTCTGTCGAGCTGTGAGGGCCACACAGACAGTCCAGTCATAAAAAAATGAGGTGTGGCAGATAAACCGCAGGAGACAAAGCAGTGAAGTAACATGGGAAAGGCGCTTTGTTTTGTGAGTTTTTGTGCGGATGCCAACTGATAACACGAACAGACATGTGACTGTTGCATGAAAAAGCAAGAGAAAGTAACTTTACTTCTCTGTGAGTTGCTGTTGCCCATGACAACCAGGTGATAGTCGCAATTTGCAATTGACAGACTTTGGACTCTGTGGGCACAGTGCAGATAGATCCTTCTTTTCTCTGTCAGTCTCCCAGGTTAGGAATGTTTGAGTCATTGGTATATAATCCCCACCCATGTTTAGATAGTGGGCAGAGAAGCCACCACAGGGCTACAGACCAACTGTTACCTTAGCGAGATTTTGAAAGCAGTTGCCAGTGTAAGATGGGGTCATGATCAGGAGCAAACTTTTATAATCTTTTCTATTCCCGGAGGCTGTAACTCATTAATGGACATTGCCTGACAGAGATAAGACTCACAGCTCTTTTGCTTTGTCAGTAAAAAGAACATGTTTGCATCTACTGAGTAGTGCTCAGCAGTTTCATCAGACATCTAAAAGCAGACTGTTGTTTCTTTAGACTAAAATTTTAACTTTCGAGCCATTTCTTTTCAATTACAGCTGCTAGAAGTAAATGTTGCTATAGGAAAGCAAACAGGACAATGATAAGTCTCTAATGTAAACTGTAAATAAGACATCAAGTCACCAAGAGCTATCGGGAACCAACCTTGTCGATGAAAGAGGCGAAGCGGTTGTTGAGGGTCTTGATCTGTTCCTTCTCCTGGGTGCGGACATGTTGGATGGTGGGGTCGATTTCCAGGTTCAGAGGGGCCAGCAGGCTCTTGTTGACTTGGACGGCTGTGATCGGTACAACGGGAAAACCGCCTCCCATCTGGCCAGAGGAAAGGGCAAAGCTGGCTGAACCACTGCTGCTTGAACCAAAACTACCACCAAAACCACCACCAAAACCACCAGCAAAACCAGAGCCGAGACCACCATGGCTGGTTCTTGTAACTGTGTAGCTAGTTGAAGGAGCTCCATAGGACCTCCTGACACTCAGGTTTGAGACTGACTGTGCCCTACGACTCATGTTTGCAGTGGTAAAGGTTTTTGATCCTGAGCAGAGCAGAACTGAAGATGTGCAGGCTTCAAAAGGAGAGCCAAGTCCCTCTGAGTGTCTGACTGTGAATCCTGCCTGCTTTTATGGCTGTGCTGAGCGAGGGGGAGGATCCTCCCTGGCCACTTCAACCTGTACTCTCACTTTTGCTGTCCAGCCTCCCCTCCACCTCAACCTACATGCCTCTGGCTCTGAATGACAGGAGTGGCCAATCCTGTAAAACAGGTAGGGAGGGATTGTCGGAAGATAAGCCAAGACACACCCTGAACTAGGACAGGGTGAAGGGGGGGAGAGAGCCAGAGGACTGAAAATGTGATTAGGAAGGGCAATGGAGTCTCTTTGTTGTATAATCCCAGTAGCCAGCCTATTGGCCACAGGGCAGTGGAATTAATACTAGGCCAGTATCAAAATCAGGATGCAGTACATCAGTATTGTATAAATGTATTGAAATCCAACAAAGCTGCTTGTTTAGGTGCAACATCGCGATTTGGGTTACAAGTTAACATCAATTTAAGTTACGAAGGTAATGCAAGTGAAATTCATGGTCTTACATACACTAAAACATTTTTAAAGTTGATTTTTGCTCATAGTCTGTACACAATCACCACCCCTCTGTGCTAAAGTCCCTTGTTTTTTAGCTACATCCATCAGCCTTAACCTCACCTGACTTTTACATGGTATTTGGATGCATCTCCTCTCCACAGAAAGTAATAGGAAAGATGGTGCATCACTTGAATGCAAAATGCAGCATGATGAAAAGAAATCAGCTACAATTTTATTTATTCGAAAGTTTTTAACACTCACTTAACACTACTTTCAGCAGACTTTAGAGGGATTTTAAAGTGAATTAAATCTAGAAAATTTCATAAGGTACATAATCCTGTGCGATGCCAACACAAAAGAGGCACACGTGTCTTTTTTCAGACTCCCATGTGAGTCGACTCATTCCTAAATATAAATTATAACTTTATAGAGGGTTAATCGTGTTCATTGGCACAAACATTCGTACACAAGAATCCTTGTCAGAGGCTGACATGTGGGAACGTCTGCTAAATATATGATCAGTGGAGAGAAGTTAACAATTACTTTTATGAACAAATATTTCCAGGTTACACAATGTTATATTATACTTTTCCTCCACTTTATTGTCTTAGGGAAACATTGGTCTGTTTACTCAACTAATTTTTTTTTTTGACAGCTATTTTCAGATTTTGTCTTTTAGTCAACATGTAGCCTACGATCAGTTCATGTAATAACATGTGTTGTTCTTCATAAGAGCTGGACGGATAAATCATCCAGACTGGTATTGATCAGTGCAAGATAAAATTATCTGTATCAATTTTGGGCTCAATAATCAAGGATGGGCTAAACTGCCTGTTTTCACCACCTTTCCAAATCTCACAAGGAGGAGTACTTACATCATCCCGCAGCAGCCTGCCTGACAAGGCTACCTGCAGATGTATCAGCTTACATTTTTTGTATATCTGCCTCCTGAGAACAGACACAGACTGATGCTGATTATCTCAAAACACCAAATATATCTGCCGACTGATTAATCGATCTATCACTTGTCCTCACCAAGGTTCAGTATATGATGAGAATATGCTGCTATGAAACAGTTTCAATTTCATTCTGGTGCCTCTATATGACAAACATAAGCAAATGAGACCACCAGTGAGAAGATAATGACTGTTTCTGTTTAGTTATTCATGACGCATGTCACCGAGTCCGATTCTGAAAATAAAAACTATTTATTTTCATATCGACTGCTTAGGACAAATTGAGGTGTCTTACGGTCTAACGAAATAAGCTGCATTGTAATCTTGTGATATGGCAGCAGATAGTTCTGTATTAACAGACAGCAGCAGAACATCTAGTTCACAATGTAGCATTTCATGTTGGCCCGCTCCCAAGCTATATCTTACCATTAATACATTATGTTAATAACTCTAGCTTCAGCTAATAAAATTTCTATTACTGAGAGACCAGATCAGTTAGCTGTAAGATTATGTGCAGTCTTGTGTAAAGTACCCAAAAGCCATGCTTGAGTAAAAGTAAAGATACCTTACAGGAAAATGACTTCGGTAAGAGTGAAAGTCATCTGTTAGAATACACCTTAAGTAAAAGTCTTAAATATCTGGTATTTAATGTAAGTAAATAACATATTAAAAGTACAGTGAATTTAAAGTAGGGTACTGAAACTAGAAGTTCAACTAAAAATACATGTATAAATGCTGTCAACAGCAGTCAAGTTTGACATTTTAAGAATAGTTCTTCATTTTTGGTGGCCCCTGGTTTACAGAACATTGCAGTAGTAAAACAAAATGTGAATAAAGTGCGAAAAAAAGTGCTAAAAGAAGTGCTTTCAGAAAGCGCCCATGGGCCTGAATTCAAGACAACAGGCAAAGGTTTAACTCAAGCTGAATCTGTAAGTAGGCGAAAATTAATTATTGTCTTCAATACGTGTTGATAGCTAACATGGTCAATAGCCGTTTTGTATGATATTGCTGCCTGAGTGTGTACAATGAAATGTACTGTGGCTTAAGAGCACCTGTTTGCACCAACAGCTAACATGATTAACCAGTGATCCAACTTCTTGCAGTCCGTGATCCAACATTATCGACTACTGAAACGAAACAAAACGTTGGCTGGTACCAAATTTCTTCCAGTTTTATTGATTATCGAGTAACAAAGATGCTTATGGGAAATATATCAAAGTGAAAATGTCAGTTTTCTTTGAAAAATGTAGTAAAGTAAAAGTGAATGTTAACAAATACCGAAATAGTAAAGTACAGATATCAAAAAACCCCAAAACCAAAGAGTAAAATAAACTACTGAAGTACTTTTACAAAGTATTTCTACTTTGTTACAATACAACACAGATTACATGTTAGCTGAATGTTAATGTTACCAGACAGGTTGCTTTATTTCACCATTTTCATATTACAGTTACTATAGCAACAAATAATACATTAGCCTACCTCATCACTATGCATCCAACTTAAATGCACTCGCCAGGTGCTTTAAACAAATGAACAAAGCAAACTTCAAGACAGCATTTAAATTTTTATGCTCTCAGAAATGAATGTCTGTCTTTATAGCTTGTCAAGTTTTGATTTAGTGCTTACATCTTGATAATAAGATAATCTTCCACCAAATCACATTTCCATCTGCAGTTCTGCATATTTTCTGAGCAGCCGCGTATTCCGGGCTCCTGTTGTTGTTCCAAACCAGGACCAGCACACATCAAATGGCTAGCTCACAGGTCAAGCCTCACCACAGCCAAAATGCAGTTTGACATATTACTATCAAAAAAATGTGTGTCCAAACTTGACATTGTGACTAGAATTGTTCTTTTTCTTAGTAATAATACCTGATAAAATATCACATAACAGATCCAGTAGTTCTACTTCATGCTGCTGCCAATGAGACACCAACATCACAACATGATGCAAAGAGCAAAACTACTAATCCGAAATAAACCTTCACTGACCACACTTCTGCATTCACTATATGCATGAGAATTCTAGCTGAGTGTAAATGAACAATGTCTTTTTTTTTCAAAAATTATTCTTTAAACATGCATGCTTGTAGATGAGTCAAATATAAATTTGTGTCTCTACATTTAGTCTGTAATTTCTGCTCTGTTTTGCATATTAACCCAGACAGCTAAGCAATGATACAGACAAAGGGATAAACTACAAGCATTAAGTGTTATTAAGGGTTATTCGCTCAGATGCCTGAGGCAGAGTTTTATCTCATTTAAGTATTATTATGTCTTCAACGCTGCCAGAAAGCTGCCACATAAAATTACACACTTCAAGCTTACAGTATGATGCATTTTGTTTTTATTTGTTGACGCTTCCTTTTTCCCGTGAAAACAATTTGCAAATTAATCGCCGATGTGCACAACAGTCTGTGTGGCTGTTTGTTCTGACTTGATAGCGTTCACCACACCCAGTTGCTCCATACTCAAACACCACTGCACTTGTTTCTTCCCTCTGCACCTTTGCCGAAGGTGACGCCTGCATTCTTTTTCATTCACCACAAGCTTTTCACAAGCACATGCCTTTAATTTCTACCATGGTGTGAAACTTTGCCCTGAAGCTCAAATCTCTGCTGTCCAACAGCTATTTGGAGAGAGTTATGTGCTAGTCTTGCATCTAACTTACTTTGAAGGAATGCACAAGACTCTATGACTATAAGAAACTGATTTACGAATGGTTTTTACTTACCTAACATTTATACCTCAACCCAACCCCTCGCTCACTATCATACAAACACAAGCACACACTTTAAATTCTAATTACTTAACCTTATTTTCAAAAAAGCACGCAAACCGATTGCCTTAAAGAAAACGATAAAGTTGCAGTTTGACTTAAGTAAAGTCAAAAAGGTATTGTAAGTTGTACTAAATGCTTATTTGGCATAGAATATTAGTACTTTAGTTTGTGTAACTCAGTAAATTTACTTTAGATATACTCTTAAGTTAGTATGACTACTCAGAATTGCCATTCAAACAAGTTAATAATTTCAAGCATCATATAATGTTGAATGATGTGAATTTTTGGAATCCATTACACTTAATGTAGCTTAGTGTAGTGAACTTTAATGACGTTCACAAAACTAAAAAATGATAAGCCCAGCTCAAGAAGAAGAAATGACTTGCCCCACCACAGAACATGCCCCCCTCTTCACTGGATCAAGTGCCCCAGTGCAGGAAGAGGTGGCAGTTTATTCTAAATCACTCTCAAGGTCCCCTCAGCCTCCTTTAGTTGAAAGGAACTCACACCCACATGGGAAGCAGATCAAAACAGGATTACGTGCTGGACTGAAAACGGCTTAGGTATCACTATTTTGGCAATGCTTCTCAGTGTTTTTTCCTACAAAATCTTTGGAAGCTGCATAAAGTGGAAGTGAAGTATAAAATCTGGTAGAGAGGAAAGAGGGCAACACGAGGATATAATTTTTATGCAGATATGATGTTCTGGATTGGAGTTATTAGTTATTATTAGTTCCAACCATGCGCACAACACTATGATTTATGTCTTGCAAAATGAATTCGGAGGAATCAAGTACATTTAACGATACAAAATAAGTCTGTAGGCAAAAAGTAAAGACCACTAAGTGATAAATTCAACTAAAGGACAAACAGAAATTAAGCAAAAATTTGTTTTTTTATTTTAGTAAACACAAAGTTTAGATTTACAGTTTGAACACACATACACGCAGACACAGATACATCCAGACGGCTATAACTCATGCTGTGGAAGATTTTAACATCATTACTCCATGCATATATTTAAGTGGCAGTGATGCCTGTAAATCACAACCGCACAATAGCGATGGGGAAGCAGATTAAGATTTGGAAGCATGAGAGTGGTGAGGATTCATTGCAGCAGCAAAGACAGGACTTCAGGTGAAATTCTGTGCATGACGTAAGCTATCGAAAGGGTAGACACACATCACAGTCGTTATGAGTTTTGTCTGTGCTTGTCCGAAACATCTTCGGTCATGAGTGTCATGTATCAAGAGCTCAAGCCTGGTCAAGTCATGATTATCTAAAGGAATTCAGTATGCAACACCCCCTTTACGAAAACTCATGTTACTCAGGTGTTACACATCAGGGTGTGTGTCCCTGCATGGGTTAATGAATTTAGATGAATAATTTCACATATGTGCATTTGCATGTGAGTCAGTGGGTGGGGCAGTGGGGGTATTATTTCATGCAGAGTGGAACAATGCTGCATCTATCTGTTAATGTGTCTGCATTATTTCTTGTGTGAACGTGAATTGTCTAACAGTAATTTACAGCACTGTGATTCTGCAGACAGGAGCCTCGTACGCAGACACATGGAAAAGAAAATCACACAATTTCTATAAAACCAAATAAAGTAAGCCTAAATCTAAATCTAACTTTTTAATTTAAATCCACATTTATTTGACTGGTTCTTCCTGTTGACCTTCTTAGGTAATTCTGGGTGATTTCTTGATACTAGTACAGAGTGAAGCAACAATAGTCTTTAAGCTCTGTGAATGCTGTTCTCGAGAGGACTAACTCCAAGAATGCTTTTAAAAGGACAGTCAGTGAAAGTGTTACCACCTCGAGCTCTGCCTCTCACATTCCTCAGTCTTTGCTCTCATGCTGCTCAGTCTGATGAGCTTGATAGACTTGATTTGTATCCTCAGTGAAGTGAGTTTCACTGAGAGTTTAAGTTGTTGTTCCAGCTTGAAGTCTGATTAATGGAGTGGGGGTTACAGATGGATGAATGAAGTATGAGCCAAAGCTTTGCATCAAAATGTATTACAAATTGGTTGCGTGCATCATTAAAATGCATCACTGGAATGGACAAAATTCTAGAAAATGACATCCTAAGAATATCCTTTTCTAATTTGAACTTCAAGCCTTATGTTTAAGTTCTGCCAATAGAAGTCTCTCTGTGAAGACAATGAAAACAAAAGATGTAGATTGATGATGTAGTGAAGTAGCATGTGAGTGTGGTATTTGTTTAATTCATTGTTAGGCAGCCACCATTTTAAATGAAAAGTTATGTAACTGCCTCAGGCTGAAACGTTCACAGACGAGGTGATGTGTTAAAGGGGTGCTTTGCTGATTAGCAACTAGCTTTGTATCGTTTCAAAATCGACAGTTTATTACAATAAATGTCATTTATCCTCCTTTAATCTTCCATGACACAAATGACTTCAAATGACACGTTTTAAGTCATTTGTATAAATTTTGCCCTGCCTGCTCCAAACTACTGCTTCGCCCTCATGGCAAGCAGGTACCATGTTTGTTTTGAGAGGACTTTCAGGCTCTGGCAGACCGAAAACCTGTCGTCATTGAAAACTTCGCAATATTAAATAAAAGGAATGTTCCAACGTGACGGATAATGACCTTGTAGACCCAGCGAGTACTGTTTTTTTTTGTGTATGATTACTACACGTAAGGAACAATAGGAGCTTTCAGCAGAAGTCTTCATACCAATCTGTGCAGTGTTGACCTGGGACTCACGCAGCCTCAATGACAATGCAACACGTCAAAAAATGAGTGGACAAAAGCACTACAACTGATGTAAACAGCTAATACAACAACACAATATAAAAACATCTGTGTGATTATTTTACAGCTTGTAGAAAAACACGTTATCAGTGCCACTCTTCTGTCTGTAGGCTAACGGTGCAAAGCGCTAGCTACTGGCAAGGCTTGAGCCACTGTCCCCAGCCTGCTAAGGCTGTAGCTCCGCTGTTAGCAGCACAGCTCCAGGCCTCCGGCTGTGCCGCATATAACATTACTCAATGATAATGTGATGTGATTCCAAGCAAATAAATGTTTAACTGTCTCTTTCCACGATGCATGTTGGGTCAGAATCTCAATCACAAAACAGTAAAACAGCATCTATGTGACAATATTACAGCTTTACCGCTTCTTGCATCTACTCGGTGATGATGTGATGTTATTACAAGCAAAAAATATCTAATTGTCTCTTTCCATGATGCATGATGACATCTAAGTGATTTTTTTTACAGTTGCTCAACTATTGTTTGTGCCATAATTATGCTTTGTAAACTGATCCACATTTGCATCCTGGTACATGCAGGTGCTGCAAGAACAGCTGTGTGAGCAGGACAAATTCAGAAAACTCAGCTTTCTCTGTCAATATAGCACAAACTGAGGAATTTATTGCTTCAGTTGAGTACATTGATCGGACATCTACATAAAAAGTGGTAGGAATCTCTCCTAAAGTTTTATCCAGGTTACTTTATGTCATGTTTGCCAACTTCCTTCTCACCATCTCACAAAAAGAAATGCATGTAACCTTGACAAAAATTACAGATTTTTTGAAGGTAATACAACACATATGTGGTAGTTTAAAGTGAAAATGTTACATTATGTAAGTTTAAACAAATAAAATGAAGCCACAAAGAGTACCCTGCTTTGCAAACCTTCCTATTGTATTTCTGCAGAACGTATAAACTGGGTGTTGGCACTTTACAGTGTTTGATGTGTAGTTCGGCCGGCCACGCTTCCTTATTCTACAGGTCTGAATGAACAGCCACGCAGAAACCTCACACGGGACAGTTTGTACAGAACAAAAGAAAGCTGGTATTAATATGTGAATGGATCAGGAATGTCTGCACCGCCTGTCTGTCAGATGTATATGTACACTGTCATTCAAGGCAACACCTATGACATTTCTCTCCTCCTGGTGTTACAGCACAGAAACAAGTTGAAGAGTTAACTTCATTTTTAAAATTCAGGTCAAAGATCGAAGAGACGCACCTAGCTCCTTAGTGTCATGTGACATAAGCTGATAGATATTTACATATGCATTCAGTAGAATAATACTGTTCACAGCAAACCTGCTTTAATAAGGCGAGTTAGGGTTCTGCTATATTACTACGTATATGTATTAATAAGACGGCATTTACACGCACACACACACCGTGTAGCTCCGGGCAACACTCTTGCTTGTAGTACACACTGTAGCTGTTGTCGCTTTTATTGACTGAACGTCACACACATCAATAAAAATCCTTTTTGATGTGATTTTCTATCAGCATGACGGTTACTCCAAAGAGAGCAGTTAGATATAGCTGCTGCTCTCACAGGTTCCTGTTCTTTGCCCTTCCTTGAAACATGAACTCAGGCTCCTCTTCAGTCGTTTAATACAAATTGTTGTAGCAAAGGCAGAGAATGAATAGAATGAAGGTGTTGTTTTTACGGTCGTTCCTTGATTACACCCAAAGGCTGCTAATAGAGATTTCACTAACAAGACTGGAAATTCCACCTGTCCGCTGATAAAGGGGCTTCTGTCTGCGGCTCTGGGCGCTGTGATATAAACTTTTGTTTGTTTTTTAACAGCTTTGCCTGTGGATGCTAAAACCTGTTGAACAGCTCCGGCCGCCCATGTCTTGAGGGGAATTTACTTTTGTTTCTTGTTTTATTTGAATGCTGTTGCATAGTTAACACACTTCTCCTAACATGCTTTTAGTTGTTAATGCAAATGTTTTTGATAACACAGGAGTAACCAGTGATCATTATCCACATCTCTGCATGTGTGACTGTCATTTTAAATTTTCTGAGTACATAGCTTGTGCAAATCCTCTTGGAGGGTGTTGATCCAGTCACCTTCATATCTGACATATCTGATGCGCATTGTCTTTGGGTGGAGCACATTGTTGTCACAGTAAGCCTGCTTGTTAAAGTCTGAGAGTCATTAATCTTTGCAAACATCATGAGACAGTGACTCTCACTTTAAAAACAGCTGAGAAATGTGCAAAACATCTGGCAGTCATAGTAAAACCTCCCCCACCCACCTCCCCAACAAGGCCTCAACCAACCAATCAAATACAGTGCTGCTTTAAAGGATATATTGGCAACACTGTTATGTAGTAAAACAATGAAAAAAGAAAAATACACCCACAGAGTTGTGAGAAAGGTCTGGAATAATAGTATTTCTTTATCCCACAAAAATGTGATATAATTGTATAAATTAATTGTTTCAAAAACTTGTCAGATCCAAAATCATTGTTTCCCGCTGTCTTGGCTTGTGAGCCAATATTATAACGGTGTTGGTACCATATGGTATCTCTATGTCTACAGTGATCCAGGTTCTCCATGATGATGGCTTGAGTTGCTCTTTTGTGAACCGACCTTCACATATTTTTGAGCTTTACAGCAACGTAATTTAGATTAAGGCATGTAACTCTTGAACAGTTGAGTGTAAAAAGTCTGTTCAAAAAGGTATATGGAATATCAAATAAATTTAAGTACAGTGTGTATGGTTGGCAAAATGTCAATGTACAGAAAAAAATAGTAAGCGTCTTCCTGTGAGCTTTGATTAAGAGACAGTTAACCCTTAATTACTGATGGAATGCTGAGACTCAAGTTAAACACAAGCTCAGAGCTGCTGATTAAACTGGTGTTGGGATGTGGGACTTTGTTAGAAAGAAGTTAGGGTAGTTTTTACTGCATAGCTGCTCTATACAGTAGTTGATTGTGGTAAACACTGTACATACTAAAGATCTGATTAAAAACTACCAAGACTGTTCCTGTTGCAAATGAAAGGCGCTGCACAGTAACATGCAAGGAGCAGCTGCAACTCATAGACTCCCAAGCAGAAGCAGAACCGTGTGGGACTCTGCAAGAATTTCCATCAACAGGCCCAGGATGAGCCAAACTTCATATCAAGGATCATCGCTGGTTGTCCACAGTTGCAACTCATAAAATGAACAAACAGCAGTCTTCACAGTGGAAGAGCCCAGCAAACTGAAGAGGGCATGCCACGTCTGAGGCACGGCCAAGAGCATGCTAATGGTTTTCTTTGACATTCGCATCCTTGGTGTGTAATGCCTTGCTCATCTGTATTTTTACTATAACATCCCAGAAGGGTTGTTACAGCACCATGTCCACTGTGCAGCAAAGGTTAAAGGGCCAAAAGTCCTGTCACGTCTAAATATATGATCAAACTATTCGTTTACTGTATGAAGAATAATGAACAAATACAAAGGAAAAAATCTAAAGCCTTTGGTTACACAAACACACCCCTTTGTGCTTGTTTTGGCTTCCTCATAAAGTTGTAGGTGTGTTCATCATGAGGGAGAGTTGCTGGATTGTATTTTAATCTGGGCCTCACAGTCTCACCACCTGCAAAAGGTACACACCCAGTGGCACACCCAAGTCATGCATGGAACTATCTTGCAGTGGCCAAATGAAGAGAATGTGGTCAACCTCCAATGAACAAGAATAATAATGTAGTGAACACAACAAGCCTGTGATGAAAGTCTCTCAGAAAATGTCTCGCCAACAAGCTCAGCTACATTGCCTCCAGTTATCGGCATTCTCTGATTTCACACAGAGTTGCAAAGTCAACAATTTGTTGGCATGCTAACACCTTTCCAAACACATTTACACTGTTTGCTTTAAAAGTCACCATGAGATATTGCTTTACAATTCTAGATTGTAACACCTTACCTATAGCCAACACACACACATATACACACACACACACAAACATACACGCCACCTTACTGTAATTGTGGGAAGAACTCAAGCATGGGAATACTGGCACAGACTGTACTCTGACTTGATGACTCACTCTCAGTCAGACGAAGAAGATCATGTAAATAGTCTAGCCAAATAAAAACCTAGCAACCAAGCAAACGTTTGCTTGCATGAGCAAGCATTTGACAACATCTGTTTTTGAATTAGGTCACACACGGTATCTATGGTTGTAATGTTGTACTGGTTTTGTTTTATTAGGCTAAGTCTTTTGTTTCAGTTGTGCTACATTTGTCATTATTTTGTCTATGCTGAAGGAAGATTAAATGAAAATCCCAGTTTTTAAGACTAGCTTGTTTAGTTCAAGAATTTAGAAAAATCTCCAATTGGTCTACCACTTTCGTCCAAAGAGAAATATCTCATAGACTTTTGGATAGATTGCTAAAAACTCTGGCGGTCTGGTGATTTTTGATCTGGCAGAACCATAAAGTCAAAGCTTTAATGCGCCCAATGCTCTGGTTTATGACCGAATGTTAGCCTGCTAACAGGCTAAAGGTGAACCTGCTAATTATCGTCTGCTCAACAATGGCATTTAGCTCAACGAGCTGCCGTGCTTTGCTAAATTAGAGCCTCAAAGAGCCGTTAACCGTAAAATGTTTTGCTGTCTTATAATCCTTTAAACCTAATATCTGTCTAACTTAGGCCTACTGCTTGTATTTTACTGTCACACACAGTCCTCTGCAGGGCCGTTCCTCTTCTGTCTTGGTTTGTACTTTTATTAATATTTAGATTATTGTTCATTCTGGTTTCCATTCTTTAAGCCTGTTAACCAGCATGTATATTACATTGCCTCTTAGGTCAGAGTGCATGTGCTGTCATGCTGGGCAGTCAATATAACACACAGACGACTTGTCTTAGCAGGTCTGTTCTGCCTGCAGTGAACACATTCCTCAGGCACCCACCCAATCAGTCAGACATTCAGCACTCTCCCTGGCCTGACAGTGACTCAATACACCTTACTTTATAAGTGCCTCTGCCTACATATCCACTGATTTCAGTAGAGATTAGCAGACTTTACTGTCATATACACTGAAACCTAAAGAGTCTGTCTGCGAATCAAGTTGTAAAGGGTGTGGCTTTTTACTAGCTGCTCAGTCAACAGAGTCATGGATTAAAAGCCCTATAGCATGTGAAACCTGTTTGGTGTTGCAACTGGACTTGCCATTCATAAGATCTCACAGAGTAAGAGACAAAACAAAATGATTTGTGGATCATCCTGTCACTGACTTGTACGACATTTTGACAAATTTCGACAAATTTTTCAGTCAAACAAGTATTGTCTAAAGTACTTATTGTCTTTTCACATTTGAATTGAGGCATTCACTTTTGGGGTAAAGCAGATGACGTAAAACAATTTGAAATAATTCTGAGACAGTGGAGTATGTAGAGAAAATAACTCATAAGTCTGTTTCCTGTTGTCATGACAATATTCTCCTTCCACAATTGCAGCCACCTTATGTTATTGTTGCTGCAGTGCTTAGCAACTACTGTCTTATCACTACACAATGTACTCATCACCAATATAAGTCTGTGTGTGTGTGTG
>JAPQLA010000012.1:20161468-20182748 GCA_029822935.1 Naso vlamingii | reverse complement strand
CATTGGATGCAATTGTGAACAATAGCCAACTCAAAAATATACAGAATATCAAGCTGGCCGATCATATTCATTCATAAATCACATTCATTTAACTAAGTTGAATGGATGTTATTTGCGTATGTAGGGAAAATAATCAAACTAGGGGAAGATAAGTTGGATGGGAGAGCTTTTTCTGTGCATGTAAGAATGTATTTATTTGTTTTGTTTTTGGATTGGTGTCGAGGACCCCCCTCAAAATGAGTTGGTTCATCTCTAGGAGTTTATCCTTCAAGTAAGTTTTAATATTTTGCTGCTTTCTCTATCAGTGTTAATGATGAACAGTAATGGCGGGGTGGGAGGACATAAACTTTATTCGACTTCTGAAGGAGGACATGGCAGGAAAAAAAAAGAGAACTGGTGTGTTAGCAGCTCAGAGTGGTTAATAATTTTTTTTTTTTTTTATAGATTTAAATGGGATTTATTTCGGTGCAAACCTAGATTCCTGTCTCCTTTTAGTCCTGTTTATTAAAAAAAAGGAACAGACACTTTCCAGTAGTACTTTACGGCCTACTTATCT
The DNA here is from genome assembly GCA_029822935.1 of Naso vlamingii. Lineage (NCBI taxonomy): Eukaryota > Metazoa > Chordata > Actinopteri > Acanthuriformes > Acanthuridae > Naso > Naso vlamingii. Next base: position 20,182,192 of record JAPQLA010000012.1, on the reverse strand, counting down.
CTCTGAGACAAAACTTTGACTTCTTATTCCACTGCATTCGCCAGCCATAGTTTTTCGGGGAAATGTTTTGTAGACTATCCTAATAAACATGATGAACATATACAAAATGATGCATTTTAACTACAAAGTTGTAGAAATCGTGTCATCTTCGAACAGCCATAACACTTAGCTACATACTGCTCACACAATATTAGTCCAAATAATAGGTTCTAATGGTTCTACAGCCTAATGATGATATCACAGTAGGCTAAAAAAATGTCTTAAAAATGAATGTACAAATGCGCACACACCAAAAAGCCTTGAAGGATTTTAAAACCTAGAATAATCGATTGTATTGTACTATCATCACTGATGTTTCAAGTAGGTCCCTTAATTTAGAGCTAATAGGTAACGTTAGGCTACTTCTGAGCATGATAAAATTAGGCTACATTTGATATTTTTAGCGCTCATGCACCAAAATTTTTAAAGTTGCATGAGGGTTTGTGTAAAGTTTAAATGATTTCCTGACTCCTCTCGGCAGTAATACGTGAATAACCGAGTTACCGTTGGCGTTACTTACGTGATAGATATGATAGAGACTTGGTAAAAATGAGTCATTTTGTAAGTTTTTTGTGTGCGGGCAAACAGAGAAGGGAAAACAGATCCGTGAACGTCGATGCGCGCTCCCGATAATAAACCTCTGACGCCTTCATCCGGGAACCACTACAAACTCGCTCTCCAACATGGCGGCGTCAGGTGAGGTTTATGAGGGTAAACGGTCTGGGTCGGTTGGGAGGAATTTCAGCGGGTTACACCTCGATATCACGCGTTATGTGAAGTTTTTGATTGTTTATTCTTCTTGTTAACGATTCGTGTCGTTGTCCGGCGTGTAGAACTGGGCTTGTCGGTTGTTTTGGCCCGGTAAAGAAGCAACTGCCAGAGGAAGGCGAATGAACGAAGCAACGACTTGCTCAATCTGAAAATTGTAACCTACAGTTTAAATTCGGTCTTTTTCTACTGAAATTAATGCCCAGATGTTTGGACTGTCCACTATGGAGTCTATATTGTATTTAATTTTATGGACATTGTGTGACATGTTGGGAAATGTTTTGTAACTGCGTGCAGAGCTGGCACATTGTATGTCCATAGCGGGGCTCGCCGTGGCGCTCAGAGCAGATAAGCATCGGGCGCAAGCGCGTTTCGTGGAGGAGGGGTTGGGCCGAGAAGTCCGGGCAGCTCGAGGAGTCTCCCCACGTGTGCAGCCTTGCTCCGTGGTATCGGTGTCTGATGAAACGGGGCAGCTGGGTCCGTTGGGCCACAGCCTAAACACTTCCATGGTAGCTTCACAACTTTGAGCCGTCCCATTGCTGCGAGGATGGCGCACTTGATTGTGGCGCTGCGACGTGTGCTAGGCCCTAAAACCTAGCCAGCTAGCAGGGATACTTCCCCCGTCAGCAGTCCTTTGCTGACTAAGCCCGCATCGGCATAGAGACAAAAGCGACCTGCGTAGATGATAAACAAACAATCTGCATGTTTAGCCTAATAGTTTGCTTTTGGCCATCACAACTGTCATGCCGTTGTACATTTAGCAGAAGTCCTTCCTGCGTACCATTACTGACAAAAGTTAACGTTACGTGAAGCAGCTGCTAGCTTGCTAATGTCATTAGTACGTTAGTTAACGTTCGCGCTAGGAACAACACAACAGTCATTTTTCTGAAGTTTTAACGTTAGAGAATTATTGTCAAAAAATGATGAACCAGTCGATTAGACCAGTTAATACTTAGGGCTGAGCATTAACGTTATGTACTGGAAAATAACAGTTTTTAACCGAGTGAATTGATCCAATTTTACATGTGTGTTGGTGTAGGTTTTGATGTTTTGTAACGATGTGTGTGTGTGTATGTGTGTAAAGAATGTCCTGACGATTGGTATTTTCACAGTAAAGCTCGCGGCCAGCTTTGTCGCTCCCCTTTCCTGCCTCAGACCAAAACAAACCAGACCTGCTCCATTATATGACCTATGTGAATCAACCAGCGACTGTTTGCCATAGAAACAGACACTAAGAGGAATGTTTTGCAGTAGATACCCGACTTATTAAGTCTGACTCAACAGTAACATGATTTTCTTTAAAATACAGCAGGCCAGGCAGCCCTTTGGTTTTAAAATGCCCCAGTTTCTGCACTTGAGTCAGATAGAGGTGAGACTTATCTGTCCGGCCCAATAGTGACAGTTGGACTGGCACATCACTTTCTGTGTGTTTACTCTGGAAAATTAGGTTAATTTTTTGTTATCACTCACACATTGCAGTCCTCTTATTTGGCTTGGCTGGACAACGTCTCACTCTACAAACAGTGTTTGTCTATGCAGCGATGCAGCTGCCTATGAGTAGACACACTCACACACACACACCCATTCACAGAGGCATAAAGACAATTAAAGTCTGTTGTGTCGGTATTTAAGCAGTGAATATTTAAGTTGCACAGCATTTCACTGTTTTGAATGACTATTATTTTCAATAGTTTGCTGTAAGTTTTTCAAAATAATTGAAATGAAATACAAGCTAATGATGCCATAGTGACATCAAGTAACATATGTGCCATCTGTAACATCCACCATTCCTCTGCTCATTATCTTGACTTTTTGCCACCTGTAGGTTTACAAACAATGTATCAAATGTTGGTCAGCTTCAAAACTGATGAAATTCTTTTTTTGTGTAGAAAAAATTATTGACTTCCTTAACAGACATCCATCTGGGCAAGAAATCCATGATCTGGCATGTCTTACAGTACTCTTGTGTTCATATCCCCCTTAGCTAAGAAGAAGAATAAGAAAGGGAAGACCCTTACTCTGACTGACTTCCTGGCAGAGGACAGCGGAGGCAGCAATGTGGTTCCCAGCTACCCAACCAAGACAACCAGCTGGGCAGATGAAACTGATGACCTGGACGGTGATGGTGAGCAAACACTGAAAATACACACATAAGACCTCTATCTTGCACATGCATACCATTTTTCCAGCCTAATAGTAAAATTGTTAATACTGCCACAGCAACCTAGGATTGTGATAAATCTAAAATCTGAGGGTGTTTCACATCTGGAGGTTGCGTTTTGGGGTCCGAAACAGCAGCTGAGTTGTTACTCATTTGCATTTTCCCCTTGATTGGATTTGGTTTCACACCGACAAAATTTCAAGCAAACCAAAATGTATCAACAAAAGCCATGTAGGAGCTGTCATTCCATTCATTGGTCAGAAATCACCTCAGTCAAATTCCCTCTTCTTCAGCCGTTTTCTGACCTTTATAAACACTTCTTGATTTGAATGTGTTATTTCAAGCCGTTGGGCTATCGTGACCCTCTGGCCAGATATCAAGAAGGCAACATATTTAGTCGCTGCTCCAGGTCAGCCCTCGTTTTATATTGCAAACTGCTCACTGTTTGTTTATTAATTCATCCTCAGCAATTCAATACATAGGGCAGATGGCTACAGGAGCTGGTGTAGTCCAAAAAATGCGTGATTCCCTCTGAAGTTTGGGCCGATCGAGGTCGGGTCATGTTCATACCACAAACGAACCATATCAGGATTCATTTGTACCCGCACCAAGACCACCTCCTCAGCAGGTTTTGGTCCGCCTCAGAGCACGATTACTGTGTTCACACCTACTCAAACGAACTGCACCAAGGGGGAAAACAAACCTGAGTACAATTCAACTGTGTGTGTCCCTTAGGTTTACTTATGTGTAGTTAACCATCTTAGCTAGCCCAATGTTACCACTATCAGTCATCAAAAGTGTTTTTACAGAGGTTTATAAAGTCAAACAACAGACATTTTCAGCATTTGTTTGCTGTGGATCAACTTAAAATAGGTCATGCAGGAGTTGTATACAGTCTGTGGAAGTAATGGGAAAAGAAGAAACCCATTTTAAGTTAAGTTCTCTATTAGCATCCAAAGCATTATGATATAGCTGCCTTTGCATTTCACTTTGACAACTGATCTTCCACGATTGTCTAGCTGGTCAGCTGTCCTTACACTCGTCATGTTACAACATCAAGTGACACTGTGTTTGCTGGTCTCGCTGCTGCTGCTCCAGTGAGAAGGATGAACACCTGCAGCAGCTTGTTGTGTCATTTTGTTGCGTCTGGCGTCTCACAGTATTTCTTTAAGGGGGGGTGGGCTGCCCCTCCTCATGAATGGTGGTGAAAACACTGCAATGGAACTAAACAAGGCAGGTGTGACAAAAACTTAAGCAACACAAGCTAGTGTCTTCCCCAGCATGTTGCTATAGGTGTGAAAATATGATGAAATTCTCTGTGGGAGAACGTAACCTGTGGTGTTTGGTCCAGCCATCCCCCTCAGCTTCCCTTGGGAGCTGCTCAGTTGACGCAATTAGCTAGGCCGCTTTTTCATTGCTGAAAGGTCAATTTAGTATATTTAAAGTTCATGATGGAAGGTAAAAATGAAACTCTGGTTTATTAGTCTCTTTTGTCTCCAGATGTCTTGCCTTTGGCATGCTATTGTGTCCAAAATCCCCCCAAAATCAAGGCATTACATAACAAAAGTCAATCTCATTTCTATTTTTCTGGTTGTCTCTTAGTTGAGTATGGAGTTTTGAAAATATGTTGAAGAATGCAGTCAAACTTGCAGTACCATCCACATCTGCGGGCTAAAAGAGCAACTGCAGTTTTCTTTTCCATGAAAGAATATTTTGCCTGAGCAGTATTGTATCTTTTTTTAACACTAGTTTTTCTTTCAAAATATCACCATTGACCATCTGCCGTTACAAGTTTGCAAGTTTTCCTTTGGGGCTCGTAATTTTCCTTTGCATGTTGTGTACACAAATGTATTTGTCATATTCTCATTTATCATCATATTGCATATTTTGTATTTTCCACCTTGCTTTAGCAACACATCACATGATTACATTATGTCATATGTGTGTTTTCTCTACAGAAGTACACACAAAATGGTGCCAAACGAGTGCAAACATGGCCCTTACATGACAACTGATATGTGTGCAAATGCGTATATTTACATATGTGTATGTTTTTCATTATTAGGAAGTCTTTGTTGCTATTTGTATTTTGCCCGTGTCAGAAAAGAAGTACACCACTAACTGAAGAACTTAGTATCAAAGAGGAAATAATCTTTTGTTGTTCAGTAACTAAAAGGAACTCTTTAGTTTAGTATTTGTTTAAAAATTTTTCCTCCTCATCTCATTAGTTTCGACTTCATGGCACACGGAGGAGGACAGCTACCGGGCGCCACCCATCGACCGCTCCATCCTGCCCACAGCGCCTCGCTCGGCTCGTGAACCCAATATCGACCGGTCCCGACTGCCCCGCAGCCCGCCGTACACGGCCTTCCTTGGCAACCTGCCCTATGATGTCACTGAGGATTCAATCAAAGACTTCTTCCGCGGCTTGGCAGTAGGTGTTGCAAGCAAAACACAAGCCAAGTGTAGTTTTACGTATAACACATAAAACTTAAACAAGTATTTAGCCCACTCTGACACACTGGTCTTTGGGCTGCCGTAGTTTACACACTGCAGTGCAAGTGAGTTTTTTTTCTACCTTATTCCTTTTTTATCCCTCTGTATCTATAGACAGATCTTCAAGTAGGGTCCTAATGTTGCTCAACCTGTTTCTCATATTGGAAGAGCATCACAGGACTACTTTAAATGATAGTTCTTATGTCTGTTTCCTTGTCTGGCCGGTAGTGTTGGAGAGATTATTTTTTGCCCATGTAACACATCTTCTGTTTGCAACAGTGTCTGTCACAATGCTGACTAGGACATTTTTGTGTGTAGAATTGTTTGGCACTTCCTTCATCCTAAAGTCAACTAGTGTCTTCCATGTTATTCATTCATGTGCTTCTTTGTTTCTCCTGATCATGTTTGAGTAAATGTACAATTGTGAATTCTGCTTCTCATGTTATTCTGTCGCCATCTTCATCTCCAGATCAGTGCGGTGCGTCTGCCTCGAGAGCCCAGTAACCCAGAGAGGCTGAAGGGCTTTGGCTATGCTGAATTTGATGATGTTGATTCTCTCCTGAGGGCCCTCAGTCTCAACGAGGAGGTGAGAGAATACATCAAGAATTTGGTTTTATATATTTGCCTCTTCCTTTTAACATCTGAAACTGAACTAAGATATGTAGGAGTAAGTTGTAGATGCAGAATAGTAAAATCTTGTGTTTATTTATAGGGCCCAACTGATTAAAAAATTCTGATGAGCAATATATGGGCTGATTTTAAATTGTAGAACTTGTAGGAAAATCAGCCCATAGACCTTCATAGCTACTGCAAAAGATCTGTAGTAGTCAGCTCCTCTCTAATAAAAGTGTATGCAGATATATTCACTTGACTGTTTCTCCCCTCTGTCTGTTCACGCCAACAGAACCTGGGAAACCGAAGGATTCGCGTCGATATTGCAGATCAGTCTAATGATAAAGGTACATGCCACATTTTTTTGTTGCTGTGACCTCTGTGGATATACTCATTTATCAAATAGGAGTATGTGCCCCCACCATCATGTTCTATAATTAAACTTAACATCTGCTCCCCTTTTTCTTTATCCTCAGAGAGAGACAGTGGATCAATGGGAGGCCGGGACAGGGGGGGACGCATGTCAGACATGGGTCCTGACAAGACAGACACCGACTGGAGGGCTCGTCCCAATACAGACCCTGATGATGGACCTCACAGGAGAGATGATGCCTTTGGAGAGAGTAAGTCTTTGGCCACATTTAGACGAGAGCAGCCCTAATAAATACGGAAAAGTCTTTGCATCTTTGAAAAATCCGTGTTTACATGAACAACCAAAAGCGCTGTAGTATGCATGGCAGGCTGGTAGTTGGCGGTGTAGGTTTGTAATGACATACCATTGTAGCTGCCGAACTTGTTTACTTCCTGTTGCTGCTAAGCCCTAACCAGAGCCACAAATTTAAAGTATTTAAGCATAGGTTTACTTCTAAAATTATGCTGCGAACACTTGAGTTTGCCTCAATAGACTCACGTCATATTTAACTTGCTTTGGGTGCACTGTGGAGTGTTTAATCAGAGTTTGGTAGTGGCTTCTGCTGAGTGCATTGACTTGCGTTAGCATTAGCGTAGTCACCGCTGTCACAGGCTTTGCAGTTTGCCAGTTTACATAATTGGAAAGAAGGTTGCGGTTTCGAAAGATTACACTCTGGAACCCGGTTTCAAAAGTTTGCGGTTTCAGGGGTGCCAGCACGCCATTGTCATGTGAAAGGACAGCTGACCGCAACAAAAGTGTTTCATTTGATACGAAAACTTGTGCTGTGTAAATGGGCTCTCTCTGTTGTATGGAACTGGGTCGGTGGTGTTATTGATGATGTGACTGCTTATGAATTTTGACGTCTCTAGGAGGAAACTGTATGTTCAGATTCAGCGAAATGCTGCAAGTGATGGGACAGTGCTTCACAGTGCAGATGGATAATTCCCTTAAACATATGCGAAAGCAAACCAGGAGTTTTTCATGACAAAGTAATGAAATATTCTGCAATTGCCAGTCACCTGATCTTGACCTAATTGATTATGCCTTACACTTATTTAGACTGGACTGCTTCATTTCAAATCTGGTGGTGGAAAGAAAAAAATTAAAAATTTGTCACTGTCAAAATACTAATAGACCTAATGTGTTTCACACGTAATGCTTGAATTATTCTGGCAGCAATGGTTTTTTTTTCAAAGTTTCCAAACTCACTTCATTTTCAAAATGTCAGTTTTTCCTGTTTTAGCTTCAGGGTTGTGATAATGCACAGCTTTTTAAAATAAATAAAAGCTTAAGTGTTATTTATATATTCTAGTGTTGACCTGGCTAAATAAAGCAGAAAAAGCAATGCATTTTTTTCCCTCCCTGACTCAATTTGATGCACAATCAGAGGAACCCAGTCAGACCAACGGTTCATTAGTAGAGAAATTCATAAGTAAAAACAGCATTTTTTTTTTATTATTTTTTTTTTTACTATCACCAATTCTTGCAGGATCACGAGACCGTTACGAGTCAGACCGCTACAGAGATGGGCCACGGCGAGACAATGACCGTTACGACGGTGGAAGAGACCGCTACGATGGAGGAAGAGAACGTTATCGAGAACGCTATGACGACAGGGACCGCCGAGACTACGATAGAGGAGGTGTGTTGTTCTGCTTGTTTAGACCCTGTGTTGGAATATAGATCCACCTGGCTCTATCTGCAGTAGTCTGTCATTTGGCTTGCTTATCAGAAAACTCTAAATGTTCTTTACCTTTCTCATCATGAACAAATCATCATCCATCATGACTCCTTGATTGCTCTGCTACAACCTTGTATACGTTTCCTTTTTCGTCTCTTACCAGTTTTCTCTCCTGCTGTCTGTCCAGGTTATGACTCTCGTGGTGGCGGAGGAGGTCGTCGGGCCTTCGGCAGTGGCTTCCGCCGCGATTATGATGACAGTCGGGGTAGCAGTGATCGCTATGGGGACCGGGATCGTTATGGCGACCGTGAAGACCGATATGAGAGACGTGAGGAGAGACGTGAGGAAAGAGGTAAGCGTTTACTAGATGAATTCTAACTTTGGCCAGCATTGTGTTCATAACTTTTTTTTTCTCCAATGAGGTTATTTAAATATGATTATTTGGGCTATATTTGGTGTTCACTTTGATTTGTTTGCCGAAATTCGATCATTTTAATATAAATTATGTAATTTTTAAAGCTGTAGCTCTATAGCCACGTGTCAGTGGCCTAAATCATTCAATAGGTCAGATTCTATGTGATAAATACTGTAAACACTCAGTACGTTTACATGCACACTAGTTTTCTTCTTATATTCTGAATATGGCAATATTCCGTATTTAATACAGGTCATGTAAACAGCATATTCCGATTGGATATTTCTAATCAAGCCTTTTTCAGAATGGAGCTTTTTTAGATTAAGATGTGGGATGTGCCGTTATAATTCCTGAATTTACTGGACATGTATACGGCCTTGTTGGAATATGTGCCTCAACCAGGTTCTTAACAGCACTTTGTGACACACGGCTCTGTGCCTTTTTACAGCATGTGCTCAGCTGTGAAATGTAAACAACCAGCCAACAGTTTGCTGGACATAAGAAGAGATGCATGCTCAAAAGAAAAGTCTACCCTTCTGGTCAGAAGGAGAAACACACCTACTTTGGAGCATTATGAAAGACTTGGATATTTACAGGTTTCTGGAAATGTGTAAATGCCACAACGTCGACCTCTTCGAGAAGGCGTTGACCCGTTTTGTTAATCGGAGTGTGCACAGCTGCATGTAAACAGGAGTGATAGTGGAATGTTCATCTTCATTTGTCATGTAAACAGCTGAGTCGGAATATTGTCTTTTTCGGAATAAGGACAAAAACAGGAATATTGTGTCTATGTAAACGTAGTGAGTGTCATGAACAAAACAGATCTGAGTCACATACGAGTAAAAAAAAAAAAAAATTCTGTCACCAGTGCTTGCGGTCTTAATGTAGCCATATTTCACACTCATCAAAATGTTTCTTTCTTTTGTCAAAGTAACACCAAGTTCAGATATGCGGAGCCAAAATAATTCAAATTTATACTGTCCTTCCCTTTTCTAACACCAGCTCCTCAGCAGAGACCCAAGTTGAACCTTAAGCCCCGTTCTGTACCCAAGGAGGAGGATGGTGGCGGAGGCAGTGGTGGTACGTCCCCAGCTGTAGCTCCAAGCTCTGGTAACAGGGCCTCATCCATCTTTGGTGCAGCCAAGCCAGTTGACACAGCAGCTAAGGAGAGGGAGGTGGAGGAGAGGCTGAAGAAGCAGGAAGAGAGATTGCAGAGGCAGCTGGAAGAGGACAAAGGCCGGGGACCTGAAAGAAAGATGCGAGACAGGTCAGGAACTTGCATGGATGGTCATTACAAAAATTTTTTATGATAGATGGTGGTACTCAATTTGTATTATTTACAGGCTTGATTCTTAAAAGGGATGTTGTATAAAAACAGACTGCAGTTGTTTGCAATTCAGCTGTGTTAACAACACTGTATTTACAAAGTCTGCCTGCTCTGCCTGCGGTCATGTAGTAAAATCATGTGAACCTGCAGCATCTTTGCTTGTGAGCAACAGAGCCTTTCATAAACGCCTGTCATACTTAATCAATAAGATCCCCCGTCATTAATGAACCTGTTCACCTGTGAAATGTTTCAAACAGGGGAATTGTCAATATTCAACAACTTCATTTGTTATAATCATAATAATGATACCTATTAATCATAATAATAATACCTATACCTAGTATCAACTCCATGGTACAGTATTTATTGCAGTATTCATATATTTTAAAAAAGAGGTGGGGGGATCAAGAGTTGAAAAATATGCCACTTTTTACTATCCTTTTTTATTTTGTTTTTATTTTTTTGTTTTTTTTACTTACTTTGCTTTGTTTCCTGTATAAGTGTGTGCAAATAATTGTTATATTTAATGTCTTTGGCAAGGAAGAAAATTGAATATTGAACAGTGATTGAACAATGATTTACAAATTACCGAGCTCATATCCCGTGCTCTTTTCATTATTCTGCAATCATAAGTTAACTGTGTAATTTGACTGGCAGTCATTTTCAGTCACGTCTTTTTGGACATTCCATGAGCTTAGCGAGCATCTTTCTTTGTTTTCATCGTCCTCTGTGAGCTGACTGTGTTTTTCTGCTGAGACGATGAGTTTTTCACACGGTTCAGCAGGTCTCTCGCTACTGAAATGTTTTCTTACTTTACACAGCTGCACACTGCCGCTAAGGAGAAAGTGAAACTAAACTCTGGTCAGCTTATTTCTTTATTTCTTAAACACATGCGAGTTTAACTCGACAATGAAGTTCGAGAGAATGCTTCGTACATGCCGTCTCCTTCACTGCAGACTGCCTCTGTCTTGTTGAAAAGTGTTACAGTCCATGATTCAGATGGCTTCCTTAGCGAGTGACGAGGAAAGAGGCACAGTGGTCGATGGTCTCTCTAGTTCCCAGTTCCCTCCGCTCTGCTTCACTGCAGCTGAAACAAAACTACACTTTTCGTAAAAACTTTTGTTTGGTACCGTTTTGTAACCACGACGGTACTGAAGCACTTCTTCTACTTCGATACTGCGAAATTAACGATACTATTACACCCCTAAAATCCAATTTTAACTCTGATCAAAAGAATTTTTGAAGAGTTTACAGGCCTGTGTAAGCTTTTATTCTGTTGTTTTCAGGGACCCAAGCTGGCGCAACGAGGAATCTCATCCTGAGCGATCCCGCACAGGAAGTGAATCTTCACAGCAGGGAAGAGGTGAGAAATTTATAGAGGCTGCATTCAAGAATCAGTTTCACCCTAGTTAACCTAAACAAGTCAAGATTGTCTTTCTTAATGATGGTAACGAGTGTATCCATTTTTTTTTTGTCTTTTTTTCTTCTTCTTTTCATCCACTAGGGTCCTGGTGTAGAGATAGTGAGCGCTCTGGAGAGAATGAGGTTTTCAGTGGGAGAGAAGGTGAGCCCTCATCCCCTGGGGCCTCCCCTCTCCCCCCCTCAACCAAGGAGCCGCTGAAGGTGATGCCTGCACCTCCGCCCAAGGAGAACGCCTGGGCCAAGAGAAGTGCAGCTAGCACAGGCTCTAGTGATTGTGATAGACCTCCAGTCTCTCCTGTCTCCCCAAGTGGCTCAGCTCCTCCCAAGCTCAGGTGAGACGTACATTGTGTTTTGTGTCTTTCTCAAAAACACAATCCCACACTGCACAGAAACATTTCAAATGATTGAACAGACTTATATATTTACACCTAGAGACAGCTTGTAGAAAGGTCAAATTGAGTGTTATGTCTGCTGCTCCCTGACTGCTGTTATTCTGTCCTCAGCTCCCAGAGTTCTGCAGATGTAAAGGGATCTGGTAAAGGTAAGGCCTACTGACGAGCACGAGGAGCAAACCAAACCTCAGCGTAGACTAAAAATAAAATTTAACAAACCAGGTCAGTGTGGCTCTTCAACGAAGGGAAACTGAAGAAGGAACGTTTAAACACTTACATGCATTTGCAAAATATATGATAGAGGCCTGAAATTTAAATTGGACTCCAAGTCAACAGCCACATTGGCGCCTGAGTAAGTCATAACACACAACAGATTTAAGGTGTATATAGATCTTTACCACTTGTAAAACAGAAATGCAAAGTTAGGTGCTTGTGGAAAGGTTAACTTAAAGCTGCAGGAGGCTATTGGAACATACACAAGGCAAAATTTTCTACTTCTTTCTCTGCTGCCTCCTATCACTCCGCCCTCCCATCAGATGATGCACCAGACATGCACGTACACTTTTGTACGAGGCTCAGCTCTACATCTTCTTCAGCTCATCTGTGCTTTGAGCTAAAGGTTGATGTTATGAGTTATCGTGCATGTTAACCGGCGAATGTTAACATGCCAATAACGTAGTAGTAGGAAAAGTGGAATGTAAACATCTTAAACATAGCAAATAGTGGTAATTAGTTCACTAGTCTCAGAGGTCCCGTGTTTAACAAGTGGAAATTTTTGGCAAGTCAAAAGTCAGTTTGGAGCACAACATTAAGATTCATCTTTGTGGGTCTAAGAATTGCGCTTCACGGCAGTCCATCCTATAGTTGTAGAGTTTGCAACTCTAGATCTTGTAGGTGTTGTATTCACAGAGCAGCCGGCTCTGCTGCATTCTAGCTTTGATGCTAGTCTTGACTAAACAGTTCTCTACTAAACCTGTTTTGACTGTCTCTGAAAGTATTTTTTAAAGCACTTGACAGCCCTCATGTGAAAATGCATTCTGGACTGCGGTATCAGAATCTGGAGTCACCTGTTTTGTTTTGTTTGTTTTTTTTTTTAATCTCTTGACTGTAAACCTTCCCCACGGCTTCAGTCCAGCTCACTCACATAAAGTGTAAGAGCAGCTGTTACGGTAATGTTTCACACTACTCAGCATCTGTGTCATAATGGACAAATTTGGAAGAGTGAGAACATGTCTGATGCGAGCAGGTCATGAGCTCATCTTCCTGCAGAGAGTGTATTCATTACAAGAAAAGCATAAAAACATTCATCCCCACTGTTACAGAAACAACAAAGGTGACGAAACATAAATCAGTCCAAGGGTCAGACCCAAGCAGTCAAATATAAAACATGAAATCATAACATTATCTGCCGTGGTGCATCAAAATGGGGTTAGTGTTTTATTTTGGAAACTTTGGGTACAACTTAAAAGCAAATACGAAGTTTAAAGGAAATAAGTTCCACTGTACAAGCAGAACTTGCACTCAGGCAGTTGTGCACCTCTCATTTGGCCCTCCATCAGTGACTAACACATTTTGAATCCAACCCAGTGGCTTTTCAGGCTGCAGTGTGTTGTGAGTGTAGTCAACTGTATAAACCTCCCTTCACTCAACTGTCTGGCTTCTCCTTTAAGATGAGAACAAGGCTGACTGTGTGCGTCGGGACCGGGGGCCCCCACGGGCACGAGGGGGGCCTGCAGGGCCTGGAGCAGGGCGGGGCCGAGGAGAGGGGCCCAACAGAGACCGAAGAAAGGAGGCAGACAGGTCAGCCATCCAAAGCTAGCACCTCCAAAGTTCTTAATGAGACAGGGAGGACAATAACTTTGTAAAGAGTGGCCTATGCGCAGTTACACAACTGATGACGCATTCATTGTCAGGAATACAAGAACAGCAGGATTTCTCGTGGGCACATTAAGAGCCCATCATGTAGCACAAGGAACGGTCAGTTCCAGTGCTAAATCATAAACAGTACAAAATACTTACAGAAGACATTAAGGGCATTTTTGAATTTTGTTTGATGTTTTTCCTTCGAGAAGGGGGACTGAGCACGACGTGAACCGGGTTCCAGCTTGTAGATGTAAATTTTCAGATGATAAGGAGCATCATGTGCTCTTTCAGATTGTCTTTGACGGCATAGGTTTACTTCCCAGCGCAAAGCTTTGTTGATAAATTTCAACTTCCATGTTTTTTCTGTTGTTAGAAAGGATAACAGAAGAGACCGAGACTCAAGACCACCCCCAGAGCCAAAGAAATTTGAGGAAACCCCAACCCCCGTAAGTTCTGCATCGCCAAGTTTACCAGAGTTACTCTTCATTAAAGAGTTAATCTGGTAACATGAAATTCTTCCCTAAAGCCTTAAGTTATCTTTCCGGAGCTCCACCCATGCGTTATACTTCATTAGTTTTAGAAATCTGTTATTACAGTGGATAAACAACCCATCGTTAGTCTTAAGCCAAGCATACACTGAATGATCTCGGCCTGATTTTGACCCGATTTCAAGACACACTACTTATTTTGAAGTCGGGCCGACTTCTAGCATCATCGTACGTCATTTATCCTGCAGTGTACAGGGGGAAGGGAGGGCCAGTATGCTGCTCCTGGCACATGATCTGATGATCGGATGGATTTCTGACATGTCAGAAATGTTAGTCGGCTGTCACAAGGCTCTCATATTGACATGTTGGCTATATTCAGACCAAATGAGGTGATCTGGCAAAAAAGCAGATTTTCTCATTCATTTCACCCCCGCAACGTTTCGCCAGATCATCTGATTTGGTCTAAATGCAGCTTTACAAGCAAATTTGCATGATGCTGAGTCACAACCGCCAGTCAGCACTGAGATTCTCCAGACATCACTGATGTCTCATTGTCCTGATGGCACGAACATCCTGACATCCAGACCTGAAGGCGGTCAAAAATAGCTCCTGCTGTGTATGAATACATGGCGTTGTACAACACTTTATTCAACTTATGTTATGAACACAGACACGTCTTGAAGTTTTCCAACGTTTCTGTGACTTTCACCTCTGGTTCAGTGCAGAACTGATAATTATATTGGCCGTACTTAATGACGGATAAAAATGGCAAGTCCCCCTTCCTCCTGACGTTGCTCATGTCCCAACTGTGGTTGTGTGGATATACGAAGCTGTAGTTAATGGCAAAGAAGGGCAAGTTACTCCTCTAAATAGGCAATTCTTAGCAGGCTGTGAATTCTCTTCACTCGCATAAATGAGGCTATTTAACACAGTTTGATCCACTGGATTAATGCGATGTGTTACTGGCGTTAACTCGCGAGTAGATCACGTTCATCACATTCTGTCTGAACACACCTTTGTCCATTAACTTGTTTCATGTCCCTATAGAACGCTGAGATCTTCTCTCGTGTATGTAACATTTGCTTAGCATTCAAAACTACTTTACTTATCTGAGGTTTGGTTTCCTTTTTCAGAAGTTCAGCTCAGCCAGTAAGTACGCCGCTTTGCTAATGGACGGAGACCAAGGAGACGACGCAGAGGACGTAGAATAGAGAGAAAACAACGAGACAAGGCCTGAAAGTTGAAGACGGGAAGAAAATGACGAATGCAGATAAATAATCTCACATAGCTTATGAAAAAACTCCGTATATGGACGAGGCTTCTGGGAGGACATCCCTCCCTTCCTCCCTCCTTCCCTCCCTTCTTTCCTTCTACAATCCTGTCCTTTACTTTCAAAACGCCCACCCATCATCCCTCCCCTGCCCCACCCTCAAGACTATTCAGGTTCTAAAGAACAGTCACATACTGGACTTGTTTTTAATGGAAAAAAGGAGTAGCTGAAATATGGCAAAGTGATTGATAACATTGAATTAATTGTAATAAATAAATGGAAAAAGTGGGGACAAATGAATTTGTATATTCGTGCATCACAGGTGTGGTGATATTGGAGAAGATGTCTTTTTTTTTTCTTCTTTTTTTGGGGGGATTTTTTAATTTAACCTTTAACTGATTTGCATAATTCCCAGACTAATGCAGAGATATTAAATATAAGCCCTTAAAGCCATAAGTGAATAATTTGGCATTATAGAATTATTTGATAATTGATTAATCTCATAAATCAAATTTGTTCCCGAAAATCAAGAAAATCCTGTCTTCCCATACTAACAGTCGTGGTTACTAACTTAAAAACATTTGTCAATCATGTGTTCTCCATTCAGTGAATCATTTATTGATTTATTTTTAAAGGATCCACACAGTATTACAAGAGCGGACTGTTGCATAGACAACACATTGCAGGAGTGGCTTGTGTTTCGGTGGCTAAAACAATTCTCACTCAGAATGGATCGAGTGCCATTACCCTCATCCCTTTTGTTGTACAGATGTCTCTCTATTTCTACACCTTCTGATTTAAAAAAAAAAAAAAAAAAAAATCTAATCAATAAAAGGCACAGAATGGCCGTGTCCAGTCGTCCTAAAGATTCTCTGCAGCTGTCTAAATCTTTCACTCGTCTGAAGTGAGGAACACAAATATTTGGGAAAGTCTGAAGTTGCTTATAGCAGGGTGTGAGGATTTCCATGAGATTACTTCAACCTGTCTTCCAGTTTGCAATAAATTGGGGTCATAATGTACATTCCGTTAGTATGTGGTCATTGTATATGTATGAATTACTGGAGGGATTCAAGGCAGGGGGTTTTAAAAAAACAACTTGATTTTCAAGTGTGTGAGCTACACATTTGAAGCAGACCAGTGCTTGTTTGTGATAGTTAAGTTTTCTCTGTCACTTGTATCAACCTGATCAGGCCTTTAGTGACAGCCTGGCATTTTCCACAACGATAAAAAAATGTCATTTGCAGAATTATGAGTGGTCTCATCAAGCGCATCACTTTAAAGTGCAAAAACAAAGTATTTTCTGCTCACTGTTCTCCCCGTGTGGTCTGTGAGAGACAGTTTCCACAGTATTTCTTCAGACTCGACCTCCTGCTGAGAGCTGGACTCCTGGTGGCAGCTGTTTGGATCCTGCTGAGCGTCACGTCCCACAAAAACACAAACACACACGGAGGGTACCGCCGGAGAGCGCTAATAAAGATTTCCAAGTATTAAATGTAACATGAAAGTATTCTCATGTTGAAAGAGTTTGCTTACACGTAGTAATTTATTACCAGAGTTTTCAGCTGCACTACCTGTTATAAACAATATGAAGTTTTGTTTGTCTGGAACGCAGCATATTATAGTATTCTGTTTATATTTAAGTGTCGACTGAGGGAGAATTTAGTGTGAGAATGATGCAGAGAGCGAGTGTGCAAGTAGCAGCCAGCAAAGTAAAAATAAGCTCCTGTTTTGTGTGCCATATTCTGTAAGTCCATTACAATTGCCTGAAAACTACGAGACTTTTGCTAATTTTTATTAAATCTATGTGACATACATTGAGAAGGAAAACCAGATAAACTCAAGGACTTTTACCTGGATTCCCCTTATCAAGGAGGAAATCATCCCTATGATTGTGTCCATTCAGTACAGTTTTGCAAAGATGGTAATGGTGGCACAAAGTGTGTGACCAGGAGTTGAAAAACTACCTAAATTTCTTTGGTGCTGTAATGTGGCACACTTTTGAAGTTCTTGTACTTGAGTATTTTTGTATATTTTATCTTAAACATCACTAACATCATGCTTTTTACTCTGCTACATTTAATCTAAAGCTGTAGTTACCAGTAAGTATCAGACAATGTTATTAAATTTACCCTGTAGTGTGTAAGATAGCTTTACCTCTCCCAGCTATAATATGACAATGCTCCTTACACATTAATGCTTCAGTGACAGTAGTCAAGCAGCATATGGTAACACTCAGAACATCTTTATTTGCATTAGAAGTGTCTTTACACGTTTTAGTATTGCTACTTGTTTTTAAGATCTAAATATTTCTCCCACCCTGTCAGTTAAAAGAGGGCTGCATCTTAGAGTTTAAACACATTTGTGTTTGCTCCCTACCCACGCACCACAAGCCCCCACCCCTGTTGCTGTGTGAATTAGCAGCTGGTCCACACAGGAGGGTCCTCGCTTCCTCCACTTCAAGCCACAATATGACCGAGGTTTGCGTCATGCAGGGTCCTCTGTGATGTGTCAAGGGAAATATCCCATGTTCATGGACCAATTTAGTGCATATAATCTGTCACGGTCTACTTAACATGTCTGCCGATGGAATTTATGCGCTTATTAATGCACAGTGATACTTTGCTGCCTAGTTTAGCCTCACAGCGACAGATTTGTCTCCCCTAAAACCAAAGACGGCTTTGTACGGTCCAACCGGGGGCCAAAAACATGGTTTTAGAAAGAGCTTATTGTTGGAGATTTTCCCCTCACAACCCTAAAAACTTCCAGCTTGAGGGCAGCATTTTGTCTGTAGGACTCAGTTTGAGGAAATAGAGTAGTGTGTGTGTGCGCGTGTGTGTGACACAGAGAGGGAGAGCTGCAGTCTAAAGGAATTTAACGAGGGGAGAAGCAGATCTAAGATTGAAGCACAGAGCCCATCATTGTGTTCATTTCAGTCTTGAGAGCAACTGAAGGGAATATAAGATGATATCAGTGTTGGGTGTCATGAGTCTTGTCTCACAGGCTGGTGGAGGTCATCACATCTAGCCTTTTCACATCCAAGCAAGATGCAGAGAGATGAAAAAAATGCACTGGGAAACTAAAAACTTTCACAGACAGCTAGTTTATAGTCCTCACAATAAACTGAGAGAGGAGGGAGAGGTGGGATCAAGCTGCAATATGTTCTAATAGGCATAGTTACACAGTCTGGAGGGATGACGTGGGTGAAAGAAGCTCTATCTAATCACTCCCCCCTGAGGAAGAGGAGATTGAGAGGGGCTGAAGTGAAGCCAAAGGGAAGGGGAAGGGCCTGACATCAACAAGCCAAAACAGCTGCCCCCTTCTCCCCCATGGAGAGACAGCAAGAGGAGCCGGATGGAGCGAGGGAGAGGGGAAGACTGAGGGGTCTGTAAGTGTGAGAGAGCTGCGTATGTAGCATTTGAGGGTCTAGAGAGGAGAAAGAGGTATTGGCAAGTGGAAAGGGGGAAAGAAGAGAGTGTGTTTGCATGCTTTTAGGATGAGGATAGCAAGGGAGCAAGGGACAAGTAAGTGTTAGTGTAAGAGGAGGGAGAGGGGGGACAGAGCAGAGAGTTGGGGCTTGGTGACACTTCTTGGAGGGGAGAAAGAAGGGTTGTAAGAAGAGAGGTGAAAGGAGGGGGGAAAAAAAAGTCATCTGGGGTTGATTTCAAGGCAGGACAAACTGTCAGAGAGAAGGGCAGAGGTGTGAGGAGTCACCAGGGAAAGAGGGAGCATGTCGGAGAGGAAGACATTAACCATAAGGAGACCCTCCAAAACATGAGACGCTGAAAGGAGGAAAAGAAGAGGGAGACAAGCACTTGTCTGGAGGGAACGGATAAGAGTTGAGGATATTAAACATATGAGGCAAAAGAGGTGTGTGCTGGAAGTATGGGGTGCATTCACAGCACGAGCAGTGGCAGCATGAAGAAACATGGACCTGACTCTGACACAGGAGGAATCCCCATAAAAGCAGAGCCTGAGGCGCAACCTGAAATCCTCCAGATTGCCGAGGTAAATAAACTACGTCTCTCTGGAGAACTGTAAACATTCTGGTTGTACACAGCAGAAATGTCTCCCTTATGGTGCACCGTGTCCATTAGTAGCTGCAGTTTGAGTTTGAGGATAAACAGAGAAACATATCAGTTGTTTCAGCTGTAGATAATGTTTAATGTTTGTCATTTGATTCAGCAGAAGAAGCAGCTGTGTTTAATTGTTGTATGCAATACAAGTGAAAGGAATCCAAAGAACTGACACTCAGTTTCCACTTAAGAGTTCTTACTCTCCCTAGTGAAATACTCCTATTGCATTTTTTAAGCATTAATTAGAACAGGAGCATCTCGTGTTGCTCACACTTGCATACCGGAGGATGAATGTATTTGCACATCTTTTGCATCGGATGCATGAATTGCGTGCACTAATAATGTTTGTAGACTTGAGTAACTGTCAAAAATATTCGGTTCTAATGGCTGAGTAATGTGTTGGCAGCCTGTAAGTGGCAATGAATGTTGGGTAAAAAAAGACAGACAGTAATGGATGATACACTTGTTAATCACGTCCCTCAGGGGGTCAAGGTTCAAAAGGAAGTGGTATTAGTTACCGTCCGGTTCCTACCCGTCGTCTGCCTGTCTGCTGACTATTTAGGAACACGTATGGATGTAAAAGCAAGCCTCACCACTACACACGTAAAGTCTCAGGAGGACCTTTATAGAGACCAAAATAAATGAGTCTGTTGGTTTAGCACCAAGGCCACGCGCAGAATGTGTGCGTTCTCACATGTCAGAGTAAATCATTCTGTGGCATGCTGTGTCAGGAGACAAAGAGCAAGAAAATTTATACCAATTAGTGTCACTTTATTTGGTCAAGTAATCACTTTTGCACAAAAAATGTGGCGTAAATGTTGAGATCCCAATGTGATGTACAGTTTCGCACAGTGCTGAGAGGTGCTGCAAAGGGAACTTCTGGAACAAAAACATTACTCAGATCACATGTGGCTTCAAATCCTCTAAAGCCCTCATTGTGTGTGTCTGTGTGAATTTCTTTCTGTGTGTGTGTGTGTGCCTGCATGCCAAATTATAATCCCAACTGAATGGGTGGATTCTGCTGTGAAGCGGAATGAAGTATGTCATACATGCAAACAGTCCAGAAGTTCTTTATATTGTTTGTAGCCTCTGTTTTATTCTCTCTGTTTCACACATGCACACACACACACGCACACGCACAACTCTCATTCCCGCACCTATTTTCAGTGATTTCATGGCTGTTTAGAGGTGACACCACCAACTCACGCAGGTTATAAATAGTCTGCCAGAACTCAAGCATACCCCTGCCTGGCTGCCACCTGCTCCCGTCCCTTCCTGGGTTGATCGTGTGTGTGTGTGTGTGTG
>JAPQLA010000012.1:20121558-20132445 GCA_029822935.1 Naso vlamingii | reverse complement strand
CTTGGAACTACCTTTGCTTTTTGCACAGAAGTACATTTCAGAGGTAGAAACTCTGGTCTGAGATTCATGGCACTGCAGTGGTTTTACCTTTGGGGCCCATATGTGATAGTACATTACAAGTGATGGGTAAAAAACTGGTCATGTTGTCCCTCATCCTTCCAGAAGAGGGGACTAGAGGGGCTTTAATAGACGGCTGTTGTCCAGTGTAGTCGGATCTCCATATTGCAGCTCCCTGCGAGCCTCTGACGGAAAACAGAAGGACCACGGTATGAGGTTGAATTTTTTTCTGTCTGCAAATGAAAGATCACAGTTAGCTAACCCACATCCTCATCGATAAATCTGAGAACTGTCTCATGTAGCGACTGTAGTACCTGTTTTCAATAAGTCCTGTTGTTTTTGTGCTTTTTGAAGTCCAAAGACTGCAGGAGTTCAGGAACAGGTTTCACCCGTCTTCTGACAAATTACAAAAAGAAAAATAACCTTTGGTCTCTTAAGTAAATATTTGAAGAGGACAAAGGAATTCCAACAATGTTCAAGATTGTCGCAATATAAATCTTAAAAGATAGCCTACCCGTTTGAGTAAAACTCTTGAACTCACGCAGTGCTAATATGACTAAACCAGTAGTCACACATTAAAACAACCTTTATTTGTATGTGCATCATTTACTTTTTTAACTGTTACAATAATAAGGTTTAGCTTCTATGAATAGGAAATAAACTGTCTGTTGTTTTATTATTAAAGCTTTGAGAAGACAAGCCTTTTATGATAAATTTCATTATGAAATTAATTATTGCATTGATTGTACATTTTTAAACCTTACATCAAGGTAACAATTAAGTACATTTACCCAAGTATCCAAAAAATAAAAATAGTCTGAAGTATTTGTTCTTAACACCGAATGTTAAATTTTGTGCAGCTTAAAAAATTTTCCCCACAACATTTCAGACAATGATAAACTCTCCTACTTTTAAAGTTTGTCGACTAAACTAAATTTAATTGGGTGGATTGGTTACAGCATTAAAATAGAAGAAGATAAAGTAGAAAAAAAAACTGGTCTTGTGCCTTGTACTATAGAACAGTGCAAAATAGGCCTGTCATATCAGATTTTTACCAGATAATTATCATGGCCTACAGAAATGTTGACAAAAACATTACTGCAATATGTATAGAAAATTTAACCAAAAAAATACAATCAGTCAAATTAATCTTTAACTTAATTTATTGTGTGCTTAACAGTTTTTTGCTTTTGTTTTTTTGAAATGAATTGCACTCAAAATAAGAGTGTAGGGAGGTTGAGAGTCTGTAGCCATAACTGTTAGATTAGATTAGATTAGATTAGATTATACTTTATTTATCCCACAGCGGGGAAATTTACATGTCACAGCAGCAGGAAGAAAATAACAATATACAATAGAATAAACCTATGACTTAAAAATAACAATATACAATAAAAATATACAATAAAATAAACCTAAGTACAAACTTTTGGATGGAAAATGTGCAAACATATTCAATGCTGTTGGGAAGCATGCAAAAAACAATTACAGAATTTTTCTACTTTATAGTAGGTGTTACAGCTGAGGTTCACTACCATCAATATGCCAAAGTGAAACCAGAAAGAAATGGAAAAGATTAAAGAGGCACTGCATTATTTACACTATATTATCTTATGTGTATTGGTAGGCTATGGAACAGTGAAAGACAGAGCAAAACTGTAAAACCTATGAAGTCGAAACAGTTTATACAGAAAAAAAAATGAATAGTACAAAACTGTAAAATGGAGGCAGTAAAGGCAGCATGTGAGTGAGGGACATTTGGTCATAAGTTTAACGGTCTGATGCCATTGAAGACCACGCTGTCCTGAACCTGTTGGCTCTGGAAATAATACTTCGGTAATGTTTTCCAGAGGGTAAAAGGCTGCATACTTTGTGGCTTGGGATGAGTGTGGTCTTGGATTATTCTGTGGGCCTCCTTCAAGTGTCTCCAGAGGTAAATGTCCTGGGGGGTTGTTCGTTTATTGCTTGCGAGAACCTAAGCTGTTTACATCACCTGCTGCACAGCTTGGACACCACACAGAGATGCAGCTGCTACAGAAACTCTAAGTGTAACACATGTGGAAGGTGAGGAGGATCCATGGAGCCGTGCCGAAGTTTACTTGTCAACATTACTCAGTAGTAGCAAAGGAACGCGACAGTGCTGACTCTCTCTTTGGTGCTTCCTTCTCTCCTTCACCTACTTGTCCAGTAACCATATCTAAAGTCTCATCTCTACCTTGCATGCAGACTTGTCACTGTAAGATACTAAGTGTAAACACAAAAAACTGTTTAATGGGATGCATTTCGAAACGTGTAATCTTTGGTTTATATGTACTCCATTCATCAGACTGCTATTAAACTTGTATTTACAAGCTGGCTATAAGTAACGTTAAGTTTATGTGTTGTACATGTGCCTTCATAATGCAAAAATCCTTTGAAATGTTTCTGAAATCAGGCTTTTGCTTTAAGCCAGAGTGTTGAGGATTTTCTTCCTTCTTAAAAGAACATTTCTGTCAGTGACTGTGCTGATGGCTGTGGTGTCACTCTCAAATGGATGAAAGTGGGAGTGTGCACTGGCACAGGCTAGAGTGCCAAGAATGAGTGAAGGAGGTGCCAATCTTGACCACCAGTGGTCTGCCTGTCAGCAAGTCCAGGATTCAGTTGCACATAGCGGTGCTCAGAGGATCCCCGAGGATGATGAGAGTTATATTGAATGCTTTGCTGTGATCAACAGAATTCTCACGTCATTTCCAAATGTAACACTGCAAACGGAAGATTAAGATGATGGCATCCGCATTTGATCTTACTGACCACGTAGAATACCCGAGTGGAGGTGGGTCTATGTGGGTTTTGATCGTCAGCCCAAGCCCAAGCATCCCATGATGACAGGCGTAAGTGGAACAGGGTGGTAGTCCTTCAGGCAGGATATCCTGGGTTTCATAGGCACGCATTCAATGCATGCTTAATTGCACAAAAACGTTACAAAGTGGAGCAGGCAAAAGCTTGAGAGTATCCACTAAGACATCTGCCAGCTGATTAAAACATGCCTCATAAAGCTGTCCAGAGACGTTCTCAGATGCCTTAAGTGGGGGGTTGGCGCACCTGCTCATGGTACACAGTGAATGCTCGTAGAGGGAGGCAGGTACATGTGACACACAGCCGGGCTTTCCATTTTGGCTCTGCGAATGCCCTCAGATCAGCCGAACTGACAGACTTGTGACATTGGATCGTGTTTTCATGTATTTATTGGAGATGAAATAGTCTACAGTTTTAGTTCTTATCTTATCTGAGGTGCCTGTGTCTGATGGAGCTCTGTGTGTCGCATGTGTGTTCATGCTTTTTTCTGACTTAAAATCCCCCAATAAAACCTTGTGAAATCTGATAAGAATTTGCACTACTTTGCTTTTGTGCAACATGATAGTTTTGTTCTCAAACCCATAATCCTCTTCTCCGACAAGACTCTGTTAACCTGCTGCCGTTAATTATTTAGTTTTACAGCACATGCTCAAACATACACCTGCAGTCTTCTGTAATTTCACGCTTCAAAGTGACCCACTTCAGAAAATCATTGTCTTCATCTTTGAAGTTTTTAGTTCACTACATTGTGGCCAGAATAACATTGTCATAATGCACCATAGTGGACCAATGTTCCAAAAAATGTTTCTCCTCGAAATCTGGAGCCCATTACTGCATACGTGTGCATATTTATGTCTTCTACTAATGTTGACTTGTCCTGTTCTGTTCCATTATACCACAGAGCAGCCTAAAGTCAATTCTGTCTCCTAAAGGCATGAGTCGTTACGCGCTAGTTTACTATTCAAGCTTTTAATGTCTCTGCACCAGCGCCACGAATACTAATTCCCATAGTTTTAATGGGGTTTTCTGATTTATAATTTCCACTCTTCTGGTTTCCAGACAGCAAGCCAGCTCAGTGTGAAGAGCCGGAGCATCTGAGGACACAAAATGGCTGAGCAGGTTACATGTCTGACACGGGTGTTGTGGAGCCAAATAAATCCCTCGTTAGCTGAACTGCTTGATCCAGTGCTGGTGCCAGACTTGGAGGCTGCCCAAGCCACAGGACAAGGATCAACTCTCCATGGGTATTAACCTAACACCCACACACTTTACTACTACATAGTTACTGAATATGAATCAACAGTTAAACATCTGACACATGTCTACGGTGGTAAAGAGCTCAGGATATGATGATTCTGATGTAAAGCCACAATAAAAAAAACAAACAAACTGGGCATTGCTAAATCTGTAGCTGACATTGAACTTTTCACACAAGTGCTTGAGTTTTACAATGTTGGCCTATTTCTTCAGTGGTATGTGCTCTATAACCAAACAGTGGCTGCAAAATATAATTGTGTGCTGTGGACCAGAATACTTAGGGTAGCTTTGTCGTGAAAAATTCTGGTCGTGGAGGCAAGGCAATGCTCACAGGGGATTTTAAAAAGCCCACAAGCAGCGTACAACATACTGTAGCTTTAGCACTCCGCTGACTGTTAGATCAATGCAGGGGATAAATGGAGGGTTTGTGAGAGTGCAAAATACACACTTGATAAACGAAAGAGCTTGTTCATGCATTTTGTAAATTGTGAGAGGAGTAGGTGCAATACACTTTGGTTTTAGCTTGCTTTTTTTGTGCTTTATCGCTCTAATCTGTTTTTGACATGAACTCATTATCTGTTAAAGCACTTTGGTGCATTGCTGTTTCCATTTTTTTTTTTTTTTTAACTTAAGGAGCAAAATAAAGATAAGCTATTGATAGCATAAAGAGAGATTAGATAGGAGATGGAATGTACAGAAATAAAGGGGGAAAAAATGGTAGCCTATTTTAGAGTAAAATGTATTTGTCTGTTACATCATAAGAACTTTTTAATAATTTGCTCAGCCTGAGATCTGCATCCATTTTACGATCTGCACAGGTCTACCTTTTCAGGCTGCAGCGGTCGTAAAGAAGGAATAGTTGGAGGAGGATATATGGGACCGGATGAGGCCCTCCGTTCTCCTTCCCTCTCCCCTTCGTATCTGTCGCCTTTACCGTGTTTACATTATAGACACACCCCTGACCTTCACCCAGGCCCCCTCCGCTGCCCCCACCCACCCACACACACACACACCATTTACGCCACATACCAAAGCTCCTATGTGAATACAATCGTAAATAGACAGATGCCTTCAAAATAAAAATTAAAAAAGTGGGTTAAAAATAGATTTTATCTCGGTTAAGAATAGAAGATAACATGTAGTTGTTTAATCGTCTATTTTTAGCATGCTCGGCCATCTCTCATGCATTGCAAATGTAAGGCAAGATCGCCATGCAGCGGAATTGCTTCCCAGCCTACCACTGTACTGCAGAGTAGACACACCCCTCCAATTCACACGCCTCGCTGCACACAATTGCAAAGTGTCAAAGAAATAATAAAGCAAAATGCACATAATGGAAGAATGAAGGCCACGCAGTGCTCGTGGAAGTATTCCAGCGGCGTGGTATCGATGGAGAGGGTCTTATGGCTTATTTATCATTCAAACATGGGGGTCTAAACCTACAGCTGCAAAGGAAGGAAACGGTGCAGGAGAGAAACACGACCTCAACGGGACAGTTTCCACCTACTGACACACAACACCGTGGGCTATCTAATGTTAGCGCGGTAATCCCCACGCCGCGTGCTCGTCGATTCAGAGATCAGAGGGGGAAAACGATGTTGCTTTAAAGCTCACGCGGTCAAAGTTGTTTACCTCTTCGTTACCTCTGACGTCACGACACACCCCTGTTTGAGGGGGTGGACCTCCGCCTTACGGGCACCGGAATCGACCAAACAGAGGCGACTACGCCGAAATGTCACCAATCACAACAGTGCAGACCCGCCGAGCCCACCTGTGATTGGTTACCGGAGGGGCTGGGGGGGAAATCCCTCTTTCCCGTAGAGTTCCTGAAGAGGGGGCGGTGCATAACAAAAAGTAATGGCCATCTATTTGGGTCCTGAAAAAGGAGGGGTATTTCTCGTCGGATTACCGTAGGTGTGATTGAGTTTTTTTCATGTTAGCGCGTACGTTTGCCCGCCATTGACACTCAGTTGCGCCTCAGTCGTTTTTTTTCCTTTAATGTTTGTTGGCAGCGGTCGCAAAAACGTTTCACAAACCAGATGAACTTGCTGCCGCGTTTTAGGGTTAAAGCATCCAGCTAGCCACGCTAACGCTAGCTACTACCAGCGCCGCTGTGTGAGCCTACGTCTGGAAGGGCGTACGACGAGTTTGACGTTTTCTCCCCAAGTCTCCTCACATTTCTGAGTTTAGTACAACGCGGTCCTCTCTCCTCAAAGCTAACCCACCCAGTCAACATGGAGGGGACACGCTTTGCGCGAGCATGAAGACGGCGAGAGACGGCGACTAAAGAGGATTAAAAGCAACTCGGTCTTGATGGGGAAAAGTTGAGCAGAGGTATGAAACTCGCATGCACAGGAGGAATGCCAAAGTCGAGACTTGACTTATTGTCAATTCTGTTGCCCAACACCACATAACAAACAGGTTTAGCATAGCAAATGTGCTTTTTAATTAAATGGTGTGCATGTGTCACTCGCCTGACTGGTGTGTAATGATTACCCTTGAGTGTATGTTTCTGTTGCAAAAAAAAAAAAAAAAAAAATCAGAGTTACATAAACAGAGCAACTGCAGGTCAAGCCCACACATTGACTTGCGACATACCATTTTGCTTTTGTATTGAACAGGATTAACAACTTGGGATAAACGGAAGAAAGGTTTCAAGTCTTACCTATTGTACAAGGGCATGCTAAAACCTCAGGTGAGACATTTTACTTTTGCTTTTAAGTCAAACATGGCGATGTGCACTCGTGTGTATGTGCTGTCTTTGAAAAGAAACACTGTGAAAATGTCTGTTTACATGTATTAAATCCTGTTGGTTTGAAGTTGCACATTTTTGCACAGGATTCAAGGGATTGTCTTCATGTTTTCACAGCCTTGTTACTTTGGTTGCTAGAAATAAATTCACTCTCACTATACTTTGGAAATGAAAGCCCCTAATAAATAAATAAATCCCCTAGTAATACGTAAGCAACACAAGAGCAATTATCAATGCTGCAATTAATAAGACTCTTATGACAGTTTATTAAAGGGATAAGATGTGCAATTTCTCAATTGGAAATAGAAGTACTTTTTAAACTTTGGTTCACTTAATGTGAGCTGTCAGGATGTGACCCAAATCAGTGACACTGCATAAACCAAAGGACTTAGGCCTGACTTTACGGGCTGTCTAATGAAACCTGCAGAACCAAAAAGGAAATTGTCATTACAGTCATTTAGGTTTTGGGTGTTGCTCTGTCCAAATGAGAGCATAGTTCTTGTAGTTACAGTAAGTGTGAAAATTACCCCCCATAAATTATAACTTTTATCCACTCGTTACTCATTAACTAAATGACAGCGTGTTATGAGTTCAGATCTTGTTGACAAACACATGATAAACTGTGGAAAAGTGGCAGTGATCACAGCTACATAATGCAGAATTCAGATCTCCTGTCATGATGTAACATAACTTTCTGTTGAAGATCACGTACGACAGTTTGTCTGAGAGTGGCAGGAGTTCTCCGTCTCGTTAACAAACACACACAGTTGTGAGGTAGAATTGTTTTAATTTATTTTAAGTATTTTGTTCACATCTAACCACTGACTTCATAGTCGCAGAGAAGTGAGCGGCTGGTTGATAATCATTTCTGTTATGAATGGCTTCACTTTCTTACGTTTGAAATTAAACAGCCCCTCAGCTCCTCTTCTCTCCCTGCTGCTCCATACCTAAAAGAAAAACATGAAGGGACCAAATACAGCGAACAGCGAGAGGTATATATTCCTTCCTTTTCTCCTAGTGAGCTTTGTGCTATTATTCTCACGCCTATCCGTTTCTGTTTACGAAACAGTTCGACTCTTGAAAAACGGCTGGTAGGATGTTGTTTTTGCATCAGCCTGTTTTGTGTGAATGTGGTTTCCCTTTTGAACAACTTAGTGGATTTGAGAGCAACATTCACATATGTTTGAAATTTATGTGGCGAGGAAATGATGAGAAAGCCTGTCTTATTTGAGACAGTACAGGAAAATTAACCTAAATGAGGACAAAGTGTGTGACAGGTCTTGAATCAAAGTTTAATTTTATTTGTCAGTAGGACTCAGCACAGACCTGCAACAAGGAACTATGGAACGGGCTCAGTTTGTGCCTTTATTGACTGCAACTGTAGCATGTTTTTCATGGAGCTGTGTCCTGTGGTAATGGTACAGTCCATTAGGTCTCCTGTACAGTGAAATACGCCGCCCCTCCCCCCTTTCGTGACTACAGTAATTGGTCGCTTCCTCTCACATGTAGCCCTATAGAAAGAAAGAGGCTGCTGTACTTAACTGTATAAACGTACTTGTATGTACTCTGTGCATGTGTGCTGTTTGCCACGTATGTTCAGTTGCCTTTGAGACTAATGAAGTGTTAACTCCCCCCCTAATGTCTTTGGGTTCTCAATTACCTCTTGTGGTTCATGGTTTCTAGGCCAAACACATTACACAGGTAATATTTGTTGTATGTAGAGCACAAGTCATGCAGAAAAGAATCTCGGAAAGTGAAATATGTCACTGCTTGATATGCTTGATATATAGGCCAGTGGATGTACAGTATGTCCAGATTTCGTTTTTAATTAATTTCAATGTATAAGTTGATTACAGATGTATTTTAGGTCTCTTCATATATGTTTTACACCTTTCAAAATTTCAGTTTTAATTAAAAAAAAATCAAATGCCAGTCATTTCTTACATATGTATGCTTTTTTAGAGAAGTTTGTCCTGAAAGAAAGTCAGCATTTTCATGGAGGTTATATAACTTTGACCTGTGGGCTAAGTGCATTTGCACCCACCTAACCCATATGTCTGTTGTCTGTCCGGTTCTGTCCTGTTGGCTCTCTGTGTGCAGGACTCTGTGAGCTTGAGAATGTGCATTCTCTGTCAAATTCAGCATAGACATAAACAGGACTTTTGGTGTGTGTTTGAGTGGGCCTCTCCCTGCCTCGTCTCTTTCCCCTCTCCAGAGTCCAGCAAGGGGCCCAGCATAAGGGGGCAGGCTGCCGTCACTGCCTCTCTCTCCCCTTGCAGGCCAGCGCTGGGGCCTGGGCAGGGGGGGAGTGGTGCACAGACCATAGGGTTGGACACGGGACATGGGACCCCCCACCCCTTCCACCCCAGTTTAGCCCATCCTGTGTGGGGCACAGGTCACCTTGTCATGTGCTATTACTGCTGCTGTAACATGCTCCCTGTGATCGTAGGAAAAAAGCATGAGATGGATCCATGGAGGCTGTGGGAGGGAGAATGGGAGAGAAAGAGAGAGAAGGGAGCGAAGCGAAGGGACAGGACTGGACTAGTCTGCTCAGCCAGTTGTTCGCTGCGTTTCAGACTCAGTTTGTCTACTTTGTCGTTGTAAGGTCCACGTTGTCAATTTTTGTCCTCGTTCTCTTCTCTGTCTGTTTTCTCCAAGTATCTTTTCTAGGGAAAGTTCACACAGCAATTTCAGCACCAGCCAGACTTGAGACGAACATATCTGTCACAAATCCCACACCATTTTTCTCTTAATGGTACATGTTTTCTTCAAGCCCCACATTCTTCCTCCTTTTAAATTTCCCTTTTCACACTTTTTCTTACTATTATTTTTGACCTAGATGTACTTCAGTGTTTGAATCACAAGTCCATTGCAGACCCAGCTCTCTCCAAGCCTGGGTCATTCCAGATCTGATTTGTTTTATGTCTCTTCTGTACTCGTTGTGACCCAGCCCAAGGTATGCAGTAAAACACATCGCCTTATGTTTTCTCCCTCCAACCCTCTCCACAACTTCTCCCCCTGTCATTTCTCTCTCTCTCTCACTCTCTTTCCTACTTTAAATCTTTCTCCCACTCTCTTTTTTCCCTTTAAGAGAAACTTTTGGCAGCATGGAACAATTTCAGAACCGTTTGTGGGATTGCATCATGTGATGTAGACGGACGATGCTCATTGGACTGTCGGAGGGCCTCCTTCTCCCACTGAGGCGTTCCACAGCGATCCCTCTCTTTCTTCCAGCGCTGTTATAGGTCTGGATGTGATTCCGACTCTGACTCTGATGTGTTGGGATGTGGTCTATAAGCTCATTGCTGACATTCTTGGGACGTGATGCCAGAGGTTTTTTATTTCCCGCTTTCCCCTCACTCTTCTGCGCGTCTGTGTGCAGTTAAAATGATTCCCCCTTCAAATGCTGTCTGGATCCTCCTCTTTCCCCATTCTGTTATATCTCGCCCTGGCCTCAACCATATTTCATTTCAACGCCCAGGCACTAATGGCAACAATTAATTAGGTTTGTTAGTCTGTGGGCATTGATGGAGGTGGGTTTTTACAATCACTTGATATTGACTTTGATAAAAGTTAATCTAACATCTGGGCTGAGCTCCAACTCACTTTTACAGCTGAGGTCTCAATTTTGTCTTCTCTGTGAGCAACAGTGCACAAGGAAGACCAATGGCCACTTTTCTGTTTGGTAATCACATACTTAGACAATGGGGCAGCTGGAGATGAAATGGCGCGTAGAACAGAAGGAAGAAAGCTACCTAATATGAGTGGCATTGGACTCCTGCCACGGTCTCTGTTGGCACTTATCCCTGTATGAAATCCCACAGCAGCTCAGAGTCACTGTGGATACATTAACTGCAGCGGTGATACACATATTCATCATCACTTACTATGTTCTGAGATCTCCTTTCACTGTGCAACATCATCAAAATGAGGTGTTACAATTTGTCATAGGCTATTAACCCTTAAGAAGTGTCTCCTCTGTGTTC
>JAPQLA010000012.1:20098688-20109644 GCA_029822935.1 Naso vlamingii | reverse complement strand
TTCAATTTTTTAGATGAAAAAAGTATTTAAAGTTTATGTAAACGCCAGATTTTACAGCACTTTATCCTGCTTTGTCACCTTTTGTGGCGATCTTCTAGAAAGAAATCTTAGATATACTGAAAAAATGAGAAAGAGGTATTTCACTTCATCAGACTAGTACCTGATTAAGAAAAAAAAAACTAAGTTAAAATACAAAGTGAATCCATCTCTCATATTTGGCGAACATGTTATGAGGAAAAAAAGACGAAAGAGTTAATACTTAACAAAGAAGGGGATTTTATTTTTTTCCAGTTCAGCTGTTTGCATGTTGGCTTATACAATGTGTTATGCTGCTTTCCTGAGAATCCAGTGGAAATTCTGTGAATAAGCTGCCCCCCCACCCCCCCCCACCCCCCCAGACACCTGACTCCTATGAGTAAACATCAGTTCATTAATGCAGCCGTCACTAATGGAGTGAACACAGCGAGGGACGTGGTCACATGGCCTACCGTCAGCACTCAGCGCAGATGAATACCTCAAAACAACCCGAGCTGGTTCTGCGTGCTTCACATTGTCGTAGCTGTCATCTGAATTTATCTTATCTAAGTATTCAGATGATCCTTTTCGTCAACAAGTGTCCGTCTCTGCATGTCTGTTCATGGAGGGAAAGTGTAACGCTGTCATGCTTTTTCATGTGACCCGTTTTTTCTTCCTCCTTCCATTTTCTCCTCTTGCTTCCTGTTTGCCTTGCTGTCTTCATCGTGCTCACTGCAGAGTCAGTAGACACCAAAATGAACTTCAACAACCTGCTGATGATGTACCACGAGCAGGGCAGCAGCCCCGACTCCAGTGAGGAGGAGGGCTCCAGCTTCTCCATGCTGCCCCACCTGGCTGACCTGGTCTCCTACAGCATACAGAAGGTCATCGGCTTTGCCAAGATGATCCCTGGGTTCAGGTGTGTGTGTGTTCAAAGCAACTATCTATCTGTCTGTCATAGTTTTGACTCTGTCAGTCAGCATTAGTTGTTGACAACTGATGTTATCCAGAAAACAGACATGTCTTATCTGTAGAATTTGACTCATAGATCTATATGCTGGCAAAAAATGTCTCACCCAGTTCATAACAACCCATATAAGCTGGCAAGAAAACATATTTTTTAGCAGAGATAATTACTGTTGACATGTTGCAAGTTGGATCTTGGCATACGACTGGAGGAGGTACAGATTTTCACAGTTTCAAAGTCTGATTTTCTTGTGAATTTTCTGTTTGGATGTGAAATAGACCTGGCAAAAAAAACCCTCTTTTGCTAAACAAAGTTGACAGGACTCTCAGAACTACCTCGTGTATTTTTTATTTGCATGTCCCAGAGTGACTTTTTACCTAAATGTGTGAGAGACTTTGTACACCCACTTGTGTTCCTGCCCGATCGGTGGATATTGTGCCACAGTGAAGGCTGTGGTCTAAAGGCCGTAGAATACTGATAGACTGTAAAATATAGATAGCTGACATGTGCGGAAAATCCTTTAAGGTTGTGTTGTTCCCTAACAGGACGGGGTTACACATTTGCCACAGCCATGTTGTTAGTGTGAAGTTCAGCCGTTAAAAGTATGTTGGCAGGTGATTACCTAATCATAGAAGAGAACGTTCCCTTTGTACTGAGCAGTGCCCTGTTTGTCTCTTCATGTATATGCATAACCTTGAAAATAAAATGGCGCAAACAGAGCAATATTTCTGAGGAAGACAGGAGCCAGCTCATTATTTGTGACTGAAAAGGCAAAGTTACGGCCAAGGCCAAAAACTGTTTATTGTTTTTTTCCCTATCTTCCACACATAACAACAGTTGCCGTCCAGTGTGTTTGTCTCTTAGTGTGCTGACAGGGACAAACGCTCGGTGTCCCTGGGGTCACCCCAAAGTCATGGCTAAAACAAGTCAGGGCCTGTATTTCCTGAAAGTTGCTGTTCCCACTAGCAGCGAGTGATGGACGTGGTCGGATTACCTTTGGAATGTTTGTCCACTTATGATCTGCTGCCTAAGCCCTGCCTAACGCCCCACAGTTCTCCTAAAGAACTGCAGGCTTCAGCTCAAGTCTCCTGCCAGTTCAGTAGCTTCATTTTGTAAACATTTTAAGACATTTCATAATGTAGCTACATGCTGTATTTTCTCACTATTTGATTTTTGTTTATCATTAAGAGTTTTCCACACACGGGGACCCATCGCAGCTGAAGGAAGCAAAACATTTTTTTTTTCCTTCTGCACAGAATGTATCTGATAAACTTTGAGGATTTCGACTGACCTCCTGCCCGTAGTCAGTAAACCACTGATAAGCGAAAATCCTTTGAAATGAATTATACAGCTTACACGCACATACCTAAATGTGCAGCTAGGGCAGGTTCTTGGTTAGATTCCGTACTTGTTAACCTGTTGCTGTAAGTTTCTTGTAAGATTGAACATGGCCAATACTACATGAAAAATGTATTTGAAGACTATAGTTAAATATTGTATGTGGTTCACTAACTAAGGTGCCTTCTCTCTCTGCAGGGAGCTGACTGCAGAGGATCAGATTGCTCTGCTCAAGTCAAGCGCCATTGAGGTGATCATGCTGCGCTCAAATCAGAGCTTCAACCTGGAAGACATGTCTTGGAGCTGCGGTGGGCCCGACTTCAAATACCAGATCAGTGATGTCACCAAAGGTGAGTCTGAATGCTGCCACGTGTACACTCTAACTGCTGTGAAGACAAGCTGGTTTTTAGAACGGTGCGTATGACTGCACAGTAAAGAAAAGACGTGCGTGTTACACATTAACACTGCTGGAAAGCCTTGAAGGAAGCAGCCCGGCGTTAAGGAGGTGAGCGGATCATTAGTGTGGGTGTAAAGATAAGGTTACCGGCAGCGGCCTGTGCGCACACCCATAGGAAAAGGATGCAAAAGCACGTTTTTTTTTTTTTTCTTCTTCTGCAAAACCAGTCTTACATATCCGCAGAAGCGCCTCTGGGCATGGCTTTCATTTGCCTTTCAAACAAGACTCCTCTCTCTGAGATCAACCGAAGAATGTCACTCCTGACCTGCTCGCCACACAAAACAACCCCTGTCTGGACCAGGAGAAGCGGCTCTCACTGAATAATTGACATAAGCATTACTGGAATACAGATGTGTTTTCTTGTGTAGTGATCAATCATAATCAAGTTTAGTTCAAGACAAAAAAAAGTTTTACTCTCTTTCACATGGAAATGTAATTTCATTCTGCCCCTTGGTTCACTGTAGCAGTTCGTGAGAAAGATTTTTAAGTACATGTCAGTTACAGTTACTGCTGTTTATAATTGATCATTTTAAATACTTCATTTTGTTGAGTAAACATGTTTTTCAAGAAAAAACTTTTTACCTATCTTACCTTTAATTAACATCAATGTTTTATATTGTCTCAACCCATCAGCTGTACGTGAATATGGTATACAAGTAAGATAAGTTAAAAATTTAACTAATTACAAAGATTCATTAATCAGAAAAAAGCATTCAGCAATAACATTCCTCGCTACAGGCCTAATTTAATCAGTGAGAGCATTGAAGTTCAGCCCACAGCCCCATAAAATGAGGAAGTGGAGGTACAGTCATGAGAATCAATGAAAGCCTCTGATCAGTATTTGTATGACTTCTTTTTTATTCATTTATATAAAAACAGACCCTCATGAGAGACAGTCTCTACATTCTCTGATCTTAATTCAAATTTGCTGATTAAAAGAAATTTTCAGGCATTAGTTCTGAGCGAACAAACATGAGAACACACAGCATGCGAGAGGAAAAAAAAAAAAATCCCTCCAGAGATGATTCAACCGTGCAAAATGAAATATTCATAGGTAAGAGGGGTAGTGATGTTCCCCTGAGAGCCTTTCCTCTGTGGTATAGCAGGGAGCTTCCTCGATGTGCTGCACAGACAGTAACGATGTGTTGCTTCATCCGTAGCGGGCCACACTCTGGAGCTGCTGGAGCCGCTGGTGAAGTTCCAGGTGGGCTTGAAGAAGCTCAACCTGCGGGAGGAGGAACATGTGCTGCTGATGGCCATCTGCTTGCTTTCTCCAGGTACCGTAGGACTGACCGTGCTGAGGAGGGGAACATATAGAGGGTCATCCATAATTATCCAAATTGATCTTGTTTGCTTTTTTTCCCAATAGAGAATATTTTAATTATATCGTCTATTGTTGCAAAAAAAATCAACATGATGTAACGCAACATTGTCATCTGTCACTCAACAAAAGTCCTACTGAGGTGCAGGTGTAACATACTTAAGGGGTTTCGTGTCTCTGGTGAGCAGTAGCCCTTTTCTGAACACACATCCATGTTGTATGCTATGCGTTTGAAGACGATATAGTGCATGCATTATGCATGTACAGTTATGCAAGCATGTAAGTAGATATTTGCATTCCTTTGTGTGTGTGAGGCACTTCATTAACAATGCATAAATGTGCTCTCGCTGATCTAAAATTAGCAAGCCACCTGACCAGAACAGTAAAATTACAAAGACAAAGATACAATTTCATGTTTACAACCGGACTTCATTTTTGTTTTATTCTAATTAATATTGCTTTTACAGTAAACACATAGTAATCCAGTTTTCCAATCTTTTTTTTTAGCTGGCATAAGAACCGTAAATTTCTAAAGACTCTCCTCCCCTCTGCCTCAGACCGCCCAGGGGTGCAGGATCACGCTCGGATTGAAGCGCTCCAAGACCGACTGTCGGAGACCCTGCAGGCCTACATCCAGCTTCACCACCCAGGAGGACGACTGCTCTACGCCAAGATGATCCAGAAGCTGGCCGACCTGCGCAGCCTCAACGAGGAGCACTCCAAACAGTACCGCTCGCTCTCCTTCCAGCCGGAGCACAGCATGCAGCTCACCCCGCTGGTGTTGGAGGTGTTTGGCAGCGAAGTGTCCTAGAGGCTGCCTCTGAACCTCAGTTGTGGAGAAGAAGCTGAAGACAAAAAATGGAGGGAGAGTGTTAGGGATGTGCTGGATGGACTAAACGGAGGTGTGAAGTGAAGCGAAGCGAGTGGAAGAGAGAAAGGGGTCTGTGTGTGCGTGTTTGCGTGTGTGTGTGTGTGTCTGCTCGTGTGTGTCAGATGTGGTTTTTCATGTGTGTCTTGTCAAAAGAAGTCTATCTCAGCATAAAGGCCAAGTTTGTATGGAGAGCAAGCAGATATGAGGAGAGGCGGTAAACAAGGAAACTTCACATATTTTAAATTATACTCACAATGTCTGCCTATATACAGTGTTTTGTCTGTATTTAAATCAACAAACAGCTGCTTCAAATGCCTGGACATTTTGTGTGTTCACATGATGTGAACACACCAACTCACAAACATACTCAGTTATTCATTTAGCCATTCAGTTGAGCTACCTCTTGGTTTTACTGGTGTTGTGTTTATATACATCGCCTATGTGAAACAGTCATTTTTACACAGAAACAGTTTAGATACAGTACGAATGACATTTCAGTTTGTCGGTGCAAAAGCAGTGCCTGCACATTACTTTCATTTTTTGGTGTTTCAGAAGTCTCTTATTTTGTTTTTGTTTTTGTTTTTCATCTGCTTCTCTCCAAGGCAGCGTATGTATATGACTGTGCATACAAATCAAAGACATGCCTTTCACCTTTCACCAAAGGTATGGTCAACTACTTTCTCAAAAAGCTTCCAGTACCTAAAAATAACCTTGCTGCTCCATGGCTCGTTTCACACATACAGCCACTCGACATGCTAGCAAGTTGTCTGACTAGCCTTGCAGCCTATGAAGGAAATTGTCATTGCTTAGATTTACTGCAGAGTACAGAAAATAGTCTGTAATTATAGTAAGGTTTTGATGGGACTTGGGGTTTCTGGTTTTGAGGTGAGAATTAGCCACTAAATGTGTTAGCTACTTTTACACTGCTAACTGTCAATCAAACCAAGCCTGCATTACGGCTTGTTTCTCTCTTTTGAAATTGTTTTTCGTTATTATTCTCTTTTGTTAAATTGTTTATTTCCCTGTAAATAGTTAATTACTACCACATGTATCCTAAGCACTGTTATACCACCTTTTACTCAAGCCTATGTATTGATATACAGTATCTACAGTATATTATCACAAATTTTAAAGGGCTAAGACGCCAAATCTAACTGGAATAGTAAATCGAGGCCAAAGCAAAGGGCCTGTCTTGTTAATATATAGCTGCATAGCATACTTGGAATTGGCCTAGATATGGATGTAATTTCAATGGATGCTTTTCATTTTATACGTCAGTTCACCTTTAAAAACAATTCCATGAATTGTTCCTCCTCAGTATACCGTGAGCTCGGTGGGCGGAGAGCTTGGGAAGCTGCTTCAGACCTCCTCAGATATCACACCCCTTTCGTTTCTGACAGGGAAGTGGATTTTCTAGAATGTCTGAGGGCCTGGTTGCGGTGGTGGTGTGCACCTCTACACCCAGGCCCTCCTGTTCGATGATGTATGCTGCGCAGCCCTCTAGTGGCTGCATTGTGTAAATACCAGGTACATACAGTATGTCCGCCGCTGTACATAGGGCTACATAGATATTTCTCAAGGCTAATTTTTTCAGAAATATATATGCAAATATGATATTGACCCTTTTTTGTTTTCGATTCATTATCACTACGTTCTGAGACACTATGCTCTTTGTTTTGACTTTAATCATGTTTTTTTTTTTTTTTTGTAAGAATGAGTTAGGGTTGGCTTAAACAGGGATTGCTTGTGTATCTGACTTAGTCTTGTTATTATTTGTTCAGTGGTGGGTTGATGTATTTGCCTCATTTCCAAGATTAATTTTCACAAAGAGGAAAAGCTAAACATACCATGCTGCTCTCTGATATAAGCCATACAGATCACCAAGCTAGTTATACACCTGAAACTTTACAGTACACCGAAATGATGACTCCAGAGCCATGGATATTCTCATTTTATAATCCTCCTAAACTCATATGCTATTTTATCCATGGCTTTTGGAAAACAAGTTTGTATATGATAAGAACTCATATGCCTTCTCTCTGCTGTCATCTTTGGCTTATGCTTCATCGGACAGCATCTAATGGCTTATAAACCAAACTGCCGGAACACCAGTAATGTATGGCTTGATGCCTGTGGGATTATGGTAAAATATACATGAGATGGCATGTCGTACATCAAGACAATTCCCCAAAGAAGTCAAATTCTTGTCGAGTTCAGCTCGAGGCAAGTTGGCTTAAAGGAAATGATCTACAGAGACGAGGGTCTCAGAGTTTGTTTTTGTCTTCTATTTGCTGTGACAGAAGACATCTATTAAAACTGTTCCTGTGATGGGTCACTCGGGCCTTTTATATCAGACCAAGCGCCTCCTTCATCTCAGCAGACCAGACTTGCTCTGTAATCTTAGAGGAAGATGATGAGAAAGTGAGAGCATATGTTGTTTATTGTCGAGCCGAACGTGTTCTCCCAACTGCTTTGCGAGAAGTTGTGACGGTTGTTGCTTTAATTTTTGTTCAGCCCACATGGGTGTTTTTCAACCTACCGTAGGATTTTAAGTACGTTCTTTGTCGCTGTGGCTTTATTCCAACTAGTCTCCAGTCACTGTGACGCTCTGCAAGCTGACAGTCGGGGATGGACATGTAGATGATCTGCATATCGCAGATAGTTAAATAGTTTTTGGATGTTTCCATATTCTTGGCGTAATCATGATATATTTGGTTTTCTTCATGAAAATCATTGGGATTATTAAGTGTATATAATTATATATATAATTCCATGTGTCCCATAAATCTCCCTGCTGTGATTGAACTTCACGAAGTTGAGGCTTGAGTGTCTTTAGGCAGTACCACTCATATGTATAGTATGTCAGTTTGATGAGGGGTATGATGTGCTTGGTTACTGAACACTGACTTTTGAAGTTTTGAAAAGTCTCCATGTTGATTTTCTCTGAATTACATACTTCTGTATGTAGATATGGGTTTGATTTTGTTCTATTTTGTTTTTGTTTTTGTTTTCTCGTTTTGTTTTGTTTTTTTTGTTTTTTTTGAGATGGGAGATGCAGTGTTGATTTGTGTATGTTTAATACAGTGGGAGGTTTGGTGAACATGTAAGTGCCACGGGGAGAGTTCCCTCCACTCAAGAACAGGGTAAAAGAGGAGTTGCTCTTGGGGATTTGAAAACTGAACAGGAAGAGTCTTGAGGATGTATCATTAACCCGCTAATTCAGCAAGTATATTTCGGTCAGAACTGTATAGCGCAAGGGGAATTCTTACTTTAGGTTTTATCGCAATAAGGGAACCCCTGTTTCCCTTAAATGACTGAACGTATGATTAAACGTTGCTTGGGACCTTTTTTGCTATTGAGTTCCCCCAAAAAACATACTGCACAGAACATGCAAATACAGTCAAATGTAAATATGGTGCTTCCCCAGAGTTTCCTGTTTGGTTTTCACCATGGCAGGCTGCTCCAAATCCGTAAGTTTTTAACTCTGCATTGTGGTTGTTGAAATACTGGAACTTAAAAAAAAAAAAACCATACGTCAATGGAAATCCTCACGCAAATTGGATGCATCCAACTTTGGTGGGATTTCCCTCAAAATTGGCGACATAACACAGTAACAATGCCTGCAATATACAACTTATGGTACACGATCACCAGCAAGCTTTACAGGATATCATGTTAGTAGACATTTTTGAAGTTTTTGTATAACTGTTGCCATTGCAAATCCTGTCTGTAAAAACATATATGCTATCATTCATAGAAATCAGTAGGCCATCTCTCATGCAAAGGCTTTCAAGTCTTTCTTTTTTATTTTTATTTTTTTGTTTCTTCCAGTAGGACAGGGATTGTAATGGAGTCAACTTAATGTAGTTCTTACAAAAAGGAGTGTCCACAATGGATGTACACCATAATCTACCTAAAAAACCTACCTCTTTTAGCTCAGATTTTGCTTTAGCATTAAGCATTTGCCTCTGTTTTTACTTTTGTAATATTTGTATTCATGTTGGTATTTATTGCTGTCTAATGAGTCATACTTCAATGATTACCTCAGAGATATCTCACAGATTTGGGAGACTCCAGCTAATGAAGTCATTCATTTTTTTGTACAGTTTTTTCTTTCTTCTCAGACTTAGCATTGCCTTTTTATTTACGCACAAAATACCAGGAGTGTTTTTAATATAGTGCCTGCACTCTGACCAACAGGGCTCAAACTGGCTCGGGTGAGGCTTCATTTACTCCGGAAAAAATACATCCTTCTCTGCATCTTTTACTCTATCCTTGGGGATATCTTGGTAACTGTCAGCAACAGATACAATTAAATTTGTGGAAGGCAATATTTTTGGTGTCACGAGGCAAAAGTTCCATAGTAACACAAACTTGACTCCTTCACCTCCTCTTGGTCCTTTTTTCAGGCTTCAGAACATCTATCTCAATATGGGAGACTTCGACCAATCAGAGGTCATTGCAAATAGCTGACTGAGTCTCATCCCCAGTTTATCAAATACTGACACTTTCAAGTATTTGATGTCCTGGAAATGAGTCTCAACAATCAACTATCTCTCTCCGGAATGGCTTACTGCACCGTTGATCTTGTTGCCATGTTGCTGATATCCTCCTTATCCTTCATAGTTGTAAAGGGCAAAGTGAAGGGGAGACCTTTGTGGAGTGAA
Organism: Naso vlamingii; assembly: GCA_029822935.1. NCBI lineage: Eukaryota > Metazoa > Chordata > Actinopteri > Acanthuriformes > Acanthuridae > Naso > Naso vlamingii. The sequence goes on along the minus strand of JAPQLA010000012.1, from coordinate 20,100,008 downwards.
TGCAGTTGAAAAGAAGGAACAACCTGAAAGACTTTGTGGCAGTAGGAGAAACGAGAGGTGTGTTTGCTCTCCTTGGTACTGTTAGCATGGTTTTTGCTCTGTAGTACACCATCCTTACCTTGTCTCTCTTTTTTGCCATTTCCTCATACCCTCTCTGTCTTCACCTCTCCTTCTGTCCTAAAGTCTGCTCCCGCACCTTCATCATTCCCTGCCAATGTTTTGTCTAACCAGGGGAAATAGGAGACGTGAAATCCTCAGTATACATGCAATGCTGCTTTTTATCTCAAGTGTTACCAAGTCGTGTGTTATCGAGAATACATAATGCAGGCAACGTCCAAAATGTCAGCCCCCAGTGGCGAGACAAGCCTCAATGGAAGACCGTGTCTTTTGAAACGTGCGCAACCTTGTGGTGCTTATTGGGACAAAAATAAAAATTCTTTTCATATCCATTATCATTAACGGAGCAACTACTCACTTTGGTGAAATTCAACCGAGTTTGTTTTTTTTATTTCTTTTTTCTTTTTTTTTTTTCCTTCTTTTTTTTTTTTTCCTTTTATTTTTTTTTTAAATGTATTCATGTCAAACTGCTTCAGGTAAACACTGAATGAAATAAGAGAGTTTTTATTGATCAGTGAATACAAGGAGGAACAATGTCGCCATGGTCACATCTACCCTGAGCTGTGTGCCATAGTGTGACCCTTTTGAATGCAGGGGAGGGTTGTTATGAAGCTGACTTCAGATGTTCTACAGCTTCATTTGAGTGGGAAGGTTGTCCGAATATGAGATTGGCCTCTTACGTAGTACTCTTGTCAGCCATGTGTATTGATCTTTTAAGGAGAAGATCTGAATTGGCATTGAATTCTCGCCCTGCATCGTGAATCCAAATCATGCCACATTCAATTAAAATGCCTGAACCAACAAAAGCACTTAATGTAATGTTTGTAACACATGCATATTGATGAATCTACTTGCCATAAACTGCCTGTGTAGGTCAGCATGATATGGCTCCAATTATCAGAAAAGTCACTTAAATTCTAATGTAATTGCAATTTATCTTTTGTCTCATTTTTTTCAAAGATCTTTTTTCTATTATAAATTGGTGTTTATGTAATGTTATTTTTGTCAGATGTTTTGCAAATCAAAAATAAACAGTTGTACATAGAAGTGGCCTTCTGTGTGTTTTTGTTTACAATATATTTGCTGTTTATTTTTAAAATATGTTGACTATAATCCCTTATCGGTCTGGCCCTAATTGTAAGAAATCACTGTGTACATTGTTTACACAGAAACATTTCCAAGTAGGCCACTCACAACAGCAGT
>JAPQLA010000012.1:20057932-20073135 GCA_029822935.1 Naso vlamingii | reverse complement strand
AGATAGGGAAACTGTTTGTCTTTCTCTCTGTGGCGTTTGTCTACATTCTTGTACACAAAGACATTTTGATGTCAACAAAGTTTACTTCTTTCCTTCTCCAGCTGGCATCAGCTGTGACTCATACTCTGGACTAACTAGTTGTAAAGTAATACTTACAATTTATAAAACTCTTATTAGACATCTGCTAGCAGCAGCTAGTCAGTGTTGTAATGGCTTGCTCCTGAGGTATAAAGTCACTGTAACCCTGTAATAGAAACTGAAAGTTATTTAAAACATATAGCTATTCCTGCACATCAACTCAGTGTGGTTTAACGCATACTGTAGAAAGACTGAGGTGTGCTAGTTTTGGTTTTCTTTTTTTGACTCTTCTTGATTTGACTAAGAAATGAATGTATGTTTATTCAGTAAAACTTCTGCAATTATTTTTTATTATCATTCAATCTACTGAAAAAAAAAAATGTGAAAAATTCCCGTTGGAGTTCACCAGAGCCTGATATAACATATTCAAAGTTTATTTGATTATTTAAACAGATCTGCAGTAACTTTCTGGGGCCTTATGGATGATTGTTTGTGCAATTTATTAATCAATTGTTAAGTTTTAAAAAGTGGGGGGAAATCCAGTGACAGTTTGGTAAAGTACAAGTTGGTGTGATTAAAATCTTTTGTTTTGACCAGTCAACAGTCCAAGACTGTTTGATTTTATTGTTTAAAGGTATGCTGACAAACACATAATTAGCAAAATAGCTGCCATTGTATTTTTTACCGAATCTATTAAACAACTACTTAGTTCAGCTGTAGAGGAGACACACGTTTGCATTGTGTTCAGTGTCTTCAGCTGAGTAAGTTAAGTGAGTGGATTGTTTTATTTTTACTTTCCACATGCATGGATGACTAGGACGAGCACTGAGGGACCTCCCACCGTAAGTGGATAAATCACTTGTTTCCAGTAAATTGTTCATGACCATAGTTTTGTAAGCATCGATAGTGAGGCTTGTTGGATTGCTTTCTTTATTGACCCCTCAATTGACCCCAGATAGGCCTTTGCATTTTCTCTGTAGTAAGAAGCACAACAAAGACAAAGTCACATTTAAAGATCAGGCCATCATCAGATATCCATCTTGGGTATACCTTTGTGCTGTGGGCTATTTGTGAAAGTGAATATCAACCTTTTCCCAGGACAGATAACCTTTAAAAGTCCCTTGTGTTTTTCCCAGTGTAAGCCACAGCAGTGTACTGACAATAGGCACAGTGTTCTGGACCGACCAGAGCCCCAGATCATATTTCCTGTTCCTGATTTAAGATCAACTCAGCTGACTACTGATACACTCTGCTCCTCAAAAACACAGTAATGAGAGCATTGCTTTGCTTGTGTATTTTGTGTGTCTGTGAGAGAAGAGAGCAAAAGATGGTGAGTATTTGGGAAATCAGCAAAGTTCAAACAAAGACAGTAGTTTTATCAAAACCACCAGTAAAAGCGGGCTAGTATCATAAGACAGTAACCTTAATATTCCTACTGACTGTGGGGTGTATTTAAAACAAAGAAGCAGTTCTGTGTACATGGCCTTTTAACCTAGTGTGCAATATCAGACAGTGACACACCGCAGACACACGGTCAGACCTTGTAGTAGGAAGTTGGCATGAAAACCTGTTCTCACAGTCAAATTATCCTTATGCCATCCTTATGTTTTACATGTAAAAAATAGATATGTCAGTGTTTCTGTGGGGGTGGGGTGGGGGATTTCGTCACTGATCCGAATTACCCCATGCTTAGACGTCAGTCTCTGTTTCTTTTGAAGTACTTAAAGGAAGTCAGATGGTGTTCCTGTCTGGTCATGTTGTGGCTTAATGTCTGAATTTGCATTATTACAGGGAATGTTGAAATGACAATTTGAGTAGGATATTTTTGAATGAGGGTGTCTGTCAGTACTGATGGACCTTGTCAACACAGCTTAGCACCTGCTAGACCATGAAAGTTTCAGTGTCAGTAATTTTAGCAGGAAAACATACGGTATTGTGGGTGTCCTCAGGCAATAGTGTTTCTGTCTCATGCCAACCTTATGACAGCACTGTGGACCGAATTTAGTTCTGTTTTCTCCCTTCGTATAAAGATGGCCCTTTGTAACCCACAGGAGAAAAAAATTAAACCATTTTAACAATTGTCAGTCTGTTTTGGTTGTGAGAAATTAAGCAAAAGAATCAAACTGAAGAGCATTCTAGCTTGTGACACTCATATACACATTTCTTCATAGTTAGCTGGTGACCCCTCTTCTTTTCCTGAGCTGTCTCAGGGACACACATCAAGAGACGTCTTACGAATGGACCTTTGAACTTTCGGTTGAAGAGAGTGGCAAAGACCCTAAAAAACAGAATGAATATAAGAGAAGGAACGAAAAGACTAGACAATGTAAGAATCTCTTATTTGCTTGTGCTGTTATCCTGTTGACAGTGAAGTGTAGGCGAGGCCTTTGGTATGGTTTAACCATGCAAGAAAAGTAAATTAACTGCGTACTCTACTCTGGAGAGTTTGCTGCAAATGTCAAACATCTGAAAATAAGGTGTTGGCCTCTCACATTACGCATGACCAAGATTTTTGACAATTCATTAGTTTTGCTATGACTGAGATAAAATATATGTGCAACTATCCAGATTAAAATAATAATCGCTTTTTTTTTGTTTGTTTTTTCAAATGAAAAGTATTGTAAGGTTTCAGCATTATAAATATCAGAATCTTCTGCTTTTCTCTTTTTTTGTGTTATAGTAAATTGAATACTGAATGAAGTGGGCTGTCGAACATGATAAGTATGCAATTTAAAGGCATTAATTTTGTTGACATTTTCTGTCATTTTGTTGCAAAAACTTTCCAAATCATTAGTTGAATATATAATTAGATTTGTTGCAGACAAAAAAAATGTAACGGGTTCATATTAATGCCAGATTTGATATTTTAAAATGATCAATCAGATTCAGTAAAATCTGAAGTAACACTAGTGTGTTTTTAAGTAAAATCTGAACATTAAATTGTAATTGTTCTGAACTTTAAATAGCAAATACAACAAAAATGTTAAACTTGAGAAATGAAAGTCAACCAAATCGATGTAGCCTGTAAAACATGTGCAGCAATTTCTTTTCACATATCCACCAACAATATATATGCAAATACTAGAATGAAATAAGCTCACTCATAAATGTCGGCTGTAGTAAACTTATCTTCTGTTCACAATTATTTGCAGTCAGACTGATACACATGAGGCTGAAGTTATTGACAGCCATTTGCACACACGCCATACACATACAGCAGCATTTAGAATGCTATTAATACACATACACATGCCACACACTCATAAAAGCAAGTGTTGTGATGCTATTAATATGTCAAGAAACAGCGATGTACAAACTCAGTGTCTTCCAACATATGTGCACTTGCATGATTGCGCACAATAACACAAGTGTTTACTGACAGGTGACACTAAAAATAAACCAGCATGGTTACATGGATACTGAAACTTGCACAAAGAACCACACTGTTCCCCTAAAAGAAACAAATGGGCACTATTAATACACTGGTATCAACACACACCAGCACTGATGCACTGATGCACTGATACACGTGTGTATGCACCCTCAACTGTCGCGCAAGCAGATCCCACTTATGCAAACACAAAGACCTGTTGTGTACACTCAAAAGAAACAGCTGCAAGTGAAGCTATTAATACCTTGGCACGTATAGGATTGACACACACAAGCACACACACATATGGATGCACACATGAGGAGATTGATACTCCAGCTGCTCAGAAGCAGAGGGACAGAATGTCCCCAACAGCTGTGGATTCTTCCAAACGTAAGGACAAGGGGGGGACGAAGAAGAGGATGGAGGGATAGGTTGTGGGCTACAGGAACTGCTGGCGGTGGTCCGGATGGTGGACTAGCTGTCAAAACTGAGATTTTGTGTGTGAGTGGGTCTGTTAATATAGAGCACTGAGTTAGCCTGAGTGTGGACATAATACACTGACACCCTGCACAATTTAGCATGCCTCATTTCTTACTAGAAGTTGTATTATTTGTTTATATTTTACATGACATGTTGACTCTGAACTCCTGCTCTTTCTGCTTTGTTGCTCATCCAACCAGGCATAAACCTCAAGCCTGCTGCCTGTGTTTATGTATACAAATAGTAACTAGCACTTGACCTGACGTGTAACTTCCAGACTTAACTCCATCCAATACCACTGTGGAGTGCACTCCAACCCAACAATAAACAAAGTACATTTTAGGGCCTCAGTGTGGATATAAATACAGCTCAAGGACATCTGTTACTCTCAAGTAGCAGAAACGAGGCAATGCAGCCCTTCAACCAAAATAGCAGCTTCTTCTTGCCTAAATGAACCAAGAGGATGTTATGGTGCAGACTAACTTTAGAAACAGGAAGTCACTGTTTCTGTGTGAGTGTGTGTCTGTGTGTGTGTGTGCAAGCACACCAGCAAAGCCTGTGCATGTGTGCTGGTGTATGTGTTTGCACTTTAGTGTGTTCCTGCAGAAGGCACACAGAAAGAGGATGGTGGTTGTGAAACAAATATGCTATTACAGAAACCAGAAGTTTGTCTCCTGTCTATTTTTAGCACCACAATGCTCAAATGAGAGACAGAGAAGCACGCACACAGATCATATCAAGATTCAGTTCTCCTTATTTTTAAAACGTTACAGATTTTAAACTTACAATTAACATTTCAGATTTAAAATATGTGTCTTACCTATTTAGATATAGTGCAATATAACTGCACTACTTTTTGTAATGTGAAAACCAGTGAATGATATAAATGCCTTCTTGTAAAGAACTCTTGAAGAGATAATAGGAAGTAATCAGCAATCACTCAGGATCAGGATGAAAGAGACCTTAACTGACTCTCTGAATGCATTATTTTGAGACTGAGCTAGTTTCGTGTCCAGTCATATAATAACTAACACTTTAAGTTTATTTAAACTAAAGTCACAGCTTTCACTTTAGTACAGAAAGACAGCTAAATATATTTGCATGGAGGAGTAGCTTTTCTGTTAAAATTGCGTAAAGTGCAGTAAATGCATGTCGGTTAAAGTGGACCCTGGGAGGACCCAGAGTGTCGTATAGTTGTAAATTTCAGGTATGCATGTAAGCTGCAGCCTGGTCTTTGCTGTATTTCAGGGTAAAAATATACCGCAGGTGGTTCTATTCTGCTCAGATGACAAGTATGACTGACTTCCTGATCATTTCCTCTCTGTCAGGGGAGCTGACTTGTTTGGTAATCGAGTGTGTTTGTGTGTATGTGAGTGCGCGAGTGTATGCAGATTATTTGAGGCCCCAGCACCACCACCGTCCCGCCGTTCCAGTGATTGTCTAATTTCCTTTGAAAACACACACATTCTTCTGGTAATACATACTGTTCTGCTGTTACGGGCATATCCTGTTTCACCTTTTACATATTTCTAAGTACATTAAAAATAATTCAAAACTTACAAAACAAGCCCTGTCAACTTAAACAATAACATACTGTCACCAGTTGAGAGCGGGCCAAGTGGAAATGTTTGTCTCTGAGTTTTATCTGACATGCCTTGACTTACCTGGCAGGGTAGGATTCCATTGAAGCAGGAGAGCTGTGCAGAACAACAAGCGTGTAAATTGCTGACATAATTTTTACAGGAGGGTTGTCATTCTTTGTTTCAGTCTATGTGTTGAGCTCTACAAACAATCATACAGCAAAGCTGTAGTTGGCACACAAAAGCTTGTTTATATATCGGTTTTCTCCATCTCTCACTCATACAGAAAACAATAAAAGATACGGCTGTCCCCAAGGAAGAAATATATTGGTCAGTTAGGCCAGATAACAGAGCTAAAATCACTTGACTTAAACTGTACAATATTATCTTGTACTGTGAGCAGTTCTGTCCTTATTAACTCTATGCTTGTTTTTTCAAGTTCTGCGGCATGTAAGTCTCAGTTGACCTGCAGTAATAAGAGCGTAGGAGTGTTTTCTTCTTCAGAGGAATTTGTCAACCCACAACGCCTTCACAGACATGATTATTCCTCTCTGAGTAAATCTTGCTGTTGGGAATGAGGGCCACATAACGCAGTCTACGAGTCTGTACAACCTACTGTAGGGACTCATGCACTAAAAAAGTTCAGTGGGACTTGTGTGCAGCCTGTATATGGAGGTTTGTTTTGTGCTGTTTTGTTGCACTGCTGATGGTTATATTAAGTTATGTTGTCTCTTTAACTTCTAAATATGTTGTGGGCTTCTTTCGAGGCAGCTTTCGAGCCAATGCACCATTTTCGGTGCTTCTACTGTTACTTAATGTTGGAAGTTGTAAGACCAAGCCTTCAAAACGTTGTGTGTGTAACTCCAATCATTTGTTTAACTACAAACACCATCTACTTGACTTATCTGCATTTGTTTTGGCGTTTTGACTTCATTCTTTTCTGAGCGTATCTTATCAGAGTAGTTGGTTTGATGATGTAATCTTCTATTTACTAACTCCTGGATGACTCACAAAACAAGTTAATAATTGTAGTGCAATAATCTTTTTTTTTTTTTTTTTTTAATTTTAGATACTATGATGCCAGAGGTAGTGTTCTTGCAAATTTGTGACTGTGTCTCATACGGCTGTCACAGTAAGAAAAATCCATCCGTGGTGACTCAGGGTGGCTCAATGGCCTGGTATGTGGTATTGCACACCCTCGATTACCTGGCAAGGAAAAAAAAAAATCCCAGAAAGAAACTGAAGTCCGTGGCCGAAAGGAGGAGCAATCTAACGTTAAAAAGAGGCAAGACAAGAGTGGACATTATTTGACTACTCTTGTTACTGTGGCGTTGCTAAAACTGAACTAAGAAGCTAATATTATAACATGGCGTTGAACTAACGTTAAAGACAAACGCCACCTGTAAAGATTATAAGTCAGTCTTATTTTGACTGACCCTCAGAGTTTAGTGGTGCAACAAATCTACATTTTGATGGAGGAACGTTTATAAACTCAGCAGCACAAACACAGCTCGGTAGTCCCCCGTTATCATTACTGTTGTCCTCCTACTCACGAATGAGCAAAGTGGAGCTCTGATTCAGCTGAAAGCCATAATGTTCCCAAAGTAACATTGGATTTATGCATAGATATGTACACGTGTATATAACTGTGAGATTTGCATGCCTGTTAGGTATCCGAACAGTTGCGATTGTTTCTGTCTGAATGTAAGGTGAGGTGAGGTGACGTCACGTGGGCCTACCATGCTCCGCAGTTGGCTTTTTAATATCGTGATCATTTGTTTTTGTGGTTTTTGTGACAGCCCTAGTGTTTCACTGCTAATTTCATCAATCACTGCTAATTTTAATTAGTGTTTCGCTATTAATTCAGTAGGATATGCCAGTAAAGAAGCATCTACGCAGGGGAATTGTACGAGTAATTTTGAGTGCTTTGCACTCATTTAGGCATAGAGTTCAGTAAATTTCCACATCTTTCCCTCCCCCTGCTATCCCTCTACCCCGGAGGGAGCGAGGTGTCTCCTTCCATACTGTATCTGTCTACACTTTTGTGTCACTACCAAAACATTCCTTTCCATGTTTGTTGGTTTCTGGTGTCAGTCGCAATGACACCTAATAACGGTATCAAGTTATCTGTGAGCTTGCATATGTTTTTGTCTCCTTGTTGTGATGCGTCACAAAACTCAAGCAGAACTAAAGGCTGATGTTCCCTTACTGCCAGTTATCACTACCCTTCTTGTCTTTTATAGCTTTTACCATCAGGCCGATATTGTGTTATCCTATAGTAAATGATCAAAGGTGGAAAATATGCTTACACTAATGTACTTAAATTGGCCTTTGGTTTTCATAAATAGATCAAAATGTTTTTACCCTCCCCTGCACCTTTTTGAAGACATCTGTCTTCCATTAGGACACTGAAACTTGGTTCAGTTGTCTCCCTCATGCTAAATTTAGCTTTTTATTTTTTTCATTTTAGTAAAACCTGGGAGACGACAGATTGATGTACCTGACCCAGATGCTTTGACCACACAATGTTCAAATCAAACTCCCCACCCAGTTTCCTTCATTTTTTCTTTCTTTTGTGCTGCTTCAACCCCAACACCCACAAGCACCCCTGTTTAGCTTTCCTGAATGCAGTGTTGGACAATGGCCAGTTGACTTGAGGCAGGAAGACTTGAATGAAATGAAATATGACTGGCAAACGTGCAGAGTTCAAGTACACATCTGGGCATACGCTTATGACAAAATAAACTGAATGCACTTTTGATCGTGTTTATGTAAAGCAAAGCCAGTAAATGAAACTCCAATGGTTCTTGGACTTTTTCTGTGAATATCTGTTAAAAACATTCATCCTTTGGTGACCCTTTGTGTTATTAACTGGACAACAAACATATTTGCCCAAGTTGATGATTCTCTCTATCTTTGACCAGTATTCAGGCACTGAAAAATAATGACAAAAAGATGGAAAGTAGACTACAGTCTACAAAGTGGTATTCAGAGAGACAAATAGCTTTTTCAACTCATAAATGATCCTCAAGCCACATTGACACCCATATACGTAGCAATGATACCTTTGAACTAATCAGTGTGTTATTGCCTCCCTGTCTCTCCGTTTGTAGTGGATGTGATCATCAACAATCAGGTTTCATTATCCATACATGGGGAGCAGCACATGGACCTAAGTGTGACTCAGAGGTTCTTACATCCAGGCCCAGATTCGGCCATGTTGGCCCCCCGCCCTCCTTTCTTCCTCGGACCCCTCACCTCTCAGCATTGCTCCCAGTTTTCCCAGCAACACTTGCAGGTAAAGACGGCTTCATGTCTCCAGAGAACAGCCCTCTAAAGCCAAGCGAAGACTGACAGTCAGTACATTCACATGCACAGTAAAGTCGAGCTATGGTTATAGCTTGATTAGGCCATTTAACTGGACTACTGTCCTTGTCCCAGTATACATGCGCTGAGGGAGAATCAATTTATTGTCCATCTCTGCAACGGTAGGCGGCGATGTACCCCGTTCATGTGGTTATTATTGGACCTTCCTCTTGCTCACCAAGCAAGCTACAAACAAATTAGCAAGCGGCTAACGAAACCCATGTTGAACGGTGTAAACATGGACAACTTTACAGCGCTGTATACTTATTATTTACGCTTTACTTTTGGTACAAATTCAATGCATGCTTCCCCTCATGCTACAGGAATTTTTTTTCTTCAGGGCTTTCTTCTACAAATTAATGCTGTTTGAGTTCCAGGTCAAAGATCACTGCAAGGACTATCGATCACGTGCAGATTGCCTAGGCCAGTCTTGGTCCGGTTGAGGTGTATGCATACAGACTTCCAATTATATTGTCTGGGTGTGTTAGCTCAACTCTGAGAAATTCGATTTAGAATTATTTCAGTCGGACTAACATGTTTACATGCATTTTAAAAGTCACAATAAATCGATTTTCTCTAATGTCATGTAAACGTACTGAGTGACAGACTGCTGCACCAAACATAACTGGCTGCAGTGTGAGTGCAAAATGGGGATGAGCGGGAGTTGAATTGTGTGAATATGTCAACTTAATCTTAAACTGATGTGAACGGGGACGTTTTAAATCATCAGTGTAAACGCATAAATATTTCTTCCATCAGCATTCTGTACCTAAAGAGAGGCTAAATATGACTGAGTACGCTTGCTAAATTTTTTATTTTATTCGGGTCAGGATGAGATGCACAGAGTGAAAAGCAAATGGAACTCCTGCCACAGTAACCACAAAAGCAAGCCAGCTGCTTTTGCCTCACAGCTTTGCACGGGGTTGAATGCTGAACACAGATGAGTTTAGAAGCAGGTCAGGTTACGGTAAACAGACCACCTTCTCGGCAGTAGATTTTGATTATGGATCAGCTGATTGGTGCTGCATCTCTCATGCTGTATTTCATTAGTTTACATTATATGCAAATCTCTAAGTTATATTCACTGTAATAGAGACATTTGTTTCTTGTCAGAAAATGTCACAGCATTGTTTTTTCTCTTTTATCTTTCTCTCTTTTTCTCTAATATCTCTTCTTTTTATTCTTCTCAGTATAACATTGAACATAAGCAAAGAGAGATGGAGGAGGAGAAAAGAGAAGAGCTACAACAGCTGATACGAAAGAAAAAAGATGCACAGAGTAAGTTCCCATGTAATGTGTTTCTCCATACTGTAATGTGTTTTGTAGGTTTCCTGAAAGACAGTTTGGTTGTTGACGTGTTCTCGATCTGAGTCATAACACATGCTAGGCTTCAATGAAATAAAGGGGAATTTCCAACTGTGCTGTGATGTATTCTCAGATTCCAAGGAAATTTTTTACTCATGTGAAACCAAAGTCAAGCAAACACACTTGTTTCAGGAAACAGTTGTGCTCTTTTTTGATTTTTGCTATTCAGAAGAAATAAAGAGAGCATAAAGGAAAGTCACAAATATCCTGAATCCTAATAAAGGTGCCTTTTAAGTTCCTGTTGATTCTACAGTGACATACAGTACTTTATGAAGAAGCTCTTCATATCTCGCTATCAAAACGTTTGTCTTGATTTTATCTTATCAGACCCAATGTTGACTTTAGGTCTGCCTAGATGATCCAAATCACTGTCTTTTTCCTGATGAAATGACTTTAATAACTGGTAGGTGCTGTAGCCAGTCCTCTGGTAAGGCAGAAACTTCGGGAACACATAATTATGAAGAGCCAGCCCTCCCATGACAGGGTTACTCCCAACCACTGCAGTCCTACCTCAGGATACAGGTGAGACAGAAACAGTTTTAGCAAAGAATATGACTGTGACGTTTGATTGTTGTTATATTGCAGAACTCCAGGAAGCCTCTACTTTTTCAGACCTTTATAAAAGTAATAAAATAATAATGTTTGGTTGAAAAATTACAATTTGTGTAAATCTTTTCAGATCCACATAGGAGTTAAGCAGTCTATACAATTATCTAATATTAAATATTTTGGTAACCTAGGCTGCCGATGCCTGACATGTCCCCAAAGCCTCAGCCTACACCCTGTGACCAGCATAAAGCCCTGCGTAGGACAGGTGAGACCCTCTGGTTGTTTGTTTCTGTGATAGACGTTCTCACCCTGTGATTGAAGTAGTGAAGGTCACTGGTGATTTTCCATTTTAGGCCTCTTCTGTTGCAGTGCGCTCTTTGTAATTTGAGTTAGACTCAAAGTCGTCCGACTGCATGGCTCAGTGGGATATATTGTTCAGTGTGATACTTTTCACTGTCTCAGCAAACTGTCCTTATGTTACATATACTAGACTAGAGAATGAGAGAGTGAGGGAGAGAACGAACGTACCCAGGAGTGTCTTCTCTAATGAGACGAAGAAAATTCATTAAGCACCAGGCCTGCAGGGCCGGGGAGAAACTGAAGTCTTAAAAAAAACAGTGGCAGTGAGACACAAAGACTAAAGCAGTTACATAACATTAACTAAGGTATGTGTAAAATGAACTGCGTGAGACTCCAGAGAAGGTCTCCCTCACCGTGTGAATGAGAGTGGGAGTGGTTTCGTCTTCCTGTGCATATTTGCGAATACACTAACCATTCAAAGTGCCATTACTTATTTCCATTGCACTGTAATTCTTGCCAGGGTGCCAGCACACACACACACACACACACACACACACACACACACACACACACACACACACACACCCTCCCGTGCTTTTTTTGGCTCAGCGACAACACAAAGCTGCCTTTTATCTGCTCTGAGCCAACCACTGATTGATTGTTTTGTTTGGGCTCATTAGAGCCTGAACAATGGGAACATGGAAATTTTTTTATATGCTATAGACGAGAGTTGAGGCATTTGCTTTGTTCAATGTGCTGCAGATTGCTTTAACTTGGTTTTGTTATGTAATTGTTTTGTAATGTTATGTGCATTACTGAGTGATAGCATGCTCGCAGGTGTAGTCGATGTATGCTATCAGTCAGTTTGTCATCTGTAAGTTAAAAAGCAATAGGTGTCTTTCCTTTTTATGAGACCTCAGGGGTTAATTATGTGTGTGTGTACTAATTCTCATATTTATATGTAAATATTTGTGTATGCACAGTCTCTGAGCCCACTCTGAAGTGGAAGATAAAGAAGCTCATCAGTACGAGGCCAAATCCACTGCAGCGTAAGATCAGTGCCCCTCCCGCTGTCAAGCACAGGACAGAAATTCTGGGTATAGTATCTCCATTTGGTTTGGACACTCATGATCTTATGCCTCTCTTTTATTTTCTCTGCACCTTGTTAATTGTTACTTGATGCTGAATTGGTGTGCCACATCTATCTCTGTTACTTTTACTCCATAATTCTCCATGATAAGACGTTTTAGCCTAACACATGATGTGATTTCAACACATGCGATGCTGACACACCTCATTTATTTTCGTATTTGTCATGCATTTTCCAGTGCTGTATGAGCACATCTGTTCAGAAAGTGGTGGCTGTCAGAGCTAATAGGCACGTCTTAATTCTGTCTCCCAGACTCCTCCCCCAGCAGCAGCACCCCTGCATCAGGGTGCAGCTCACCCAATGACAGCCTCCCTTCAGACAGTGGCTCACTGACTCAAGAGGTGAGCCCTTCTTTTATATGATATTATTGCAATTTGGTCTACTTTACTGGTAAGAGTGGGGTGTCCTTTTCAAGCATACATCAACACACTGCAGGGGACAAGACATGCCTTCATGCAGCTGTGTTTCATAATCCTGTTCTGGATTAAGTCTTAAAAAATAAATCCTTCTTTTATAAACAGTAATGACATCTAGATCATGCAAGGGTTGCTAAAGTTCTCTCAGGTCATTTTACATCTGTTCTTTTAAGAAGTTTAACCAGCATCAATGTTAATTGGGTGGTAAGTACGGTAATGGTGCTCAGTGCTTTAAATGAGGTGATTTGAGAAGGCCAGATGGCCTCACTGATGATGTGATAATTAGATGTAATTGTCTGTACAGATAATTTCTCTGATGAATATTTCTGTTCCTTCCAGGCACAGCGGTTGCTTCTTAGGGATGGTAGTTTGGCTCATTTCACCTTGCCTCCCAACCCCACTGCCATGCCCAACATCACTGCTGGTCTTCCTGCACAGGTGACTTTTCACTGCATAGACTACAAATACAATCCTGAATTATGCATCAATTTAAATGATGAATTAAGTTGATTTGCAGATCACATAAATACACTTTCATGCTCTGGATTTATGTATGTCTAAGTCTGAATGTCTAGCAAAATGTATTTGTATATTCAGACTTTCACTTCCTTCTTGAATTCTGTGGTGCTTTCATACGTGGTCAATCAGTCATGTGGTTGTTAACTCATTTCATGACATTGTCATCATGTTTTTTGATGAGTTTATTTCTACACTGCAAATAGTCCTCATACTGTCCACAAACCCTCCATTTTTACTCCTTTGTGCTTAGCTATAACCACAACAAGCACTTCCCTAATTCCTAGTCACCACTTGAGCATGTTTTTTAGCATCATCTCCCCTCTCCTCATCGTTCTCCCCAGGCTGACCTGCAAGTAGCACGACCGTTGGCAGTATCTGCTCTGCATCAGGTCTACCTGCCTCTGGAAGGAAGTAACCCATCACTGGCTCAGCACCTGCAGCCTGTGCTCATACTGGAACCACATACGGGAGTGGTGCGCCCCCAACTTGTCTCTGGTAGGTTGTGTAACTGTAAACGTGTTGTACAGCAGAAAGAGGAAAATCTCAGTGAGCACATAGTGACGATGGAAGAGAACGTGTATACGTTCACATTATTTCACATTTTAATGGTGTTGAAACTAAATCATGTAACATTAAGGAAACCAATTGCAAGCGCACCATTTGGGTTTAGAGATGACATAGGTAACTGGATGGCTCCCCTGTTTTTCATCAGCCAAAAAAATTTCTTCCAAAGGATCGACTCTGTGCATACCAACTTGCTGATTTGATGCTAAAGATGCTGATTTGACATCACCACTAAAAGAAGGAATGGAAGCCTGGTTCCTCCCTCTTTTTGGCCTGTAACATGCACAAAAACCTGGAAAGAGATGTTTCAAATCAAGTTCTCAGTGCAGAGGCTTGTCGCTGAATGATTCTGCTCTAGTCAGTTAATGGTTTCAGAGCAGAGCAGAATCTGGTGTGAAGCTCTGCTCTTCCCCCGACTGTCTTGTTGGTGCAATCATCATCAGCAGCAGTCTGCTGGCATCTCTCTCATTGCTTTATCTATCCATCCCATGCAATTCACAAAGTCCCAGGACGCAAGAGATGACCTATTTATTTTAAATTTGATATTGAAATAGAACCCTATGAACAAAGCTTCTGAACTTCTAAGTATTCGGTATAGCCCTTACAAGGTATGATCAAATATTACTGAGGTTGTTACTGTTGTGCACTGACAGAGCACTGCACAGTAATGTGTGTAGTAGGTGCAAGCAGTTTTTTTCGTGAGTAAATAATTCCAAGTTATACCCTGAGTCACACGTGTTTTTGTGACCACTGGTTAGTGCACATTTGCGATCTCACAATGGACCAAAAATTTGGGTCCACTGCTACTGCAAACTTCATTTTGGGAAACAGGAAGAAGTCACAGGAAGCCAAATCCAGCAAGTAGGGAGGGTGGGGTGTGAAGACTGTATTGTTATTGGTAGGGAACTCTCACATTTCCACTGGGCTGTGAGGAGACTCATTATCAAGTTCAACGGTCAGCGTGCCACAGTTTCGGGTCATTTGCACCAAATTTTCTCCCTCAGATGCCTCCGAACAATACAGTAGTACTCAGTGTTAACAGTCAGACCCTGGGGGACAAATTCATGATGCACAACCCTGCAAATGTTAGAAAACACCCCCAGCATGCTTGTGGTTGTGCTCCTGACATGACGCACATTCTTCTTCCTTGGAGACTTGTGGCCTTCCACTGCGAAGACGAAGCTGTTCTGTCTTTGGTCTTTGGGTTGTAGCTGAAGTTCCTCACAGGACTTACCTCAGACCATTGTCCTTACACCTGATATAGTATAGACACACTGTAGGTGGTGGGGAGTGTGCTTTAGGTTTAACATTTAAGATTAAGGGGCTGTACTGTGAAGATTTTGTTGTCTGTCTGTAATATGGAAGTCACCTTGCTTGTTGGTCGCACATGTTAGAATTTGGGCAGTCTATAGCCATCTTCTTCAATTCTCTTCCTGTGCAGCAGCAGCGAGCATATTTTGTTT
>JAPQLA010000012.1:20041093-20053201 GCA_029822935.1 Naso vlamingii | reverse complement strand
GTGTGTGTGCATGGATTTGTGTTAGTCTTTGATAGGATGCATTAGCCAAGTAACCACATTCAGCTGGGACTGTGTGTGCTCAGCAGTGCTTGTCATGGTTATTTATGGGATGATAATGACTTTTCTTGATAAGCAGTTTTGGACAGCATATATGATATACCGTCCACACACACACACACACACGCACACAAAAGCACTTAACAGTTTACGATCCATGCTGACACTGCCACTTCCAACATTCCTTCATTGTTTTTCATACATCTTCAGGTTTTCTTGCACACATTTACTATAGACAGTGAGTGTTTGAAGAAACTGTGGCGCCAATTTTGAGTACATTTTTCCGAAAATTTCTACAGTTATTGTTTGGAATCGGAAGTGAATTTTATGATAAGCTTGGTTTCTGTTTGTGGGGTTTGCAATACTCAAAAGAGCAAGAGTTTAAACTGTTACAAGGTGAGGAGCGATTTTTGTTTTTAGCAAAGAAAGTTGAAATACAAAGCGACTTGAAATAAAACATTCTCATTTCTCAAATTATTTCTTAAATATTTTAAATTAAGTTTGCCTGGCAGGAGTTTCCTTCTGTGACTTGCTTATTAGAGACAGCACTGTGAATGTCACAAGCTGGATTGAATAGCCCCCACATGTTGCCACAGAACTGGAGACATGTCTTGAGGTTCCTAAGGTCCATATGGGGATTCTATGATATTAATTTGCTGAAGATGTCCTGATAAACACATATGGCCTCCTTTCCTCCTTTCTTTTTGTCCACAGGGGCTTCTGTTACTTTAATTCTGTGGCCATCGCTGCAAAGCAGCTCCAACACAAACTCAACGTCAGCAAGATCCTCATCGTGGACTGGGTGAGCACTCTCCACATGACCAGCATCATTGTTCCCCTCACAGAGAGGAATAAACAAACGTGCAAAAGCACACAAATGTACACAAATGCATTGTGGGCACAAACAAGGTCCCAGACACACAGCAGCTTTCCACAGTAGCACTCTCCTATTTATATGTCATGCATTGAGGCACTGTTATCTCTGCTCTCCATGTGGGATCTGAACTGTCACGTATGCTTAAAGTAGACACAGAGTCACACACGGTCATATGGACCCCCACCCACACACACATGCAGATAGTGATCTGCAGCCAGGTTGTTGCCTCTGTTTGACATATGTGTGTATATGAGCCTGTATCTACAAATACTGTGCTCTCATTCACATATTACTGCACTAAACTTTAATCACTTCGAACTTCATCAAAACGCTTTAAGATGAAAACACGCTCGTCATTGATGCAGAAAAGCCTTGTAGGATCTACAGTCACTGCTGCCTGCATTTTGAGTTCTATGTTTTATCATCCATCGTAATAGAACAATAGACAGTCAAGTTTTTTTTTTATGTATTTTGTGATCATTTAGAAAGTTTTGAACAAATATGAGAACTGATCAGGTTTAGAATTTTGAGTGAAATACCTGCTTCAGGCCCTTGCAATTTTCTAACCTGTCATCCAATCATCGTCCAGGATATTCACCATGGCAACGGCACACAGGAAGCCTTCTATACTGACCCAAGTGTGCTGTACATCTCTCTACATCGCTATGACGATGGTAACTTCTTTCCTGGTAGTGGACATCCCAATGAGGTAGGTAGTCTTCCACAGCAGAGCTGTGTTTGTCTTCTTTTGTTTGTGTAGTCATGGTGATGTCTGGGTATTTGTATGTGTTTGTGTGTCTCCCAATGTACCTAGTGTCTTACACAATAGCTTAAAAACAACACATGTGAAATATCTATACTTGAATATAGTAGATCATCTAAATTAATTCTGGTTATATATTACAGTTATTTTTTATCACATTACAGAGAATACAGAGTTCTACCACAATCGTTTCTTCTGAAGATAGATATGTTAGCAAAGAAGTATTTTGTAATTATATGAGTCCAGTGGGATATTAGGAAGATCAAGAGCCTTGCTTTTTGCAAATACTAGTCAAAAGGAGAAAAATGACCCTGACAAAGAATGCAGGAATAATCTACATGATTTAAAGTCCCACATGCAACCACAATTTGGTGATGACTGACCGCAAAAGCTGCACTGCACAGGAAAAATTATATAGGTTAGTGTTGATAATGTTATCTTGCATTTTGCAGAGGCTGAGGATTAAAATGATTTGCCTACATTTTGGCCTCTCACCAGTTGGATCTGTCACGAGTAGAGCAAACATATTTTATTCATACCACTGGAATCTAAGCAATGTGATCCCGTTTCTCTTATTTGGTTACAATACAATTCTAAACACAAAGTGCCTTTCCTTCAAGTTTAATCTGTCTTTTCGGTGTCGTTTAGAATTTCTGTTATAGCTTCAGTGATTTTCTGGCTTACATAAATAATTGATTTGAGAATTAAAATGTCATTCTGCATGCATTGTTTTGCCTGCATGCTAACTTTTTGACTTATCCAAAAGAATGAATAGAATTGGAAATGTCATTTTTTGACAAATTATTTGCCGTACAGCTTTCAAACAAACGAGTTGCGTCATTCTCTCTCTTCTACAATTGTGTTTATCACGGTAAGCCCATCGCTTGATTTTGTGTATCTACTGTAGGTTTATTTCCCTAGTTCTAGTTTATCCAAGAAACTTCAGGGCTTCGGATGTCAGAACTCCACAACAGGATGTGTACAGTCAAATTGCATGCCAATGTTTGAATACAGGAAATTGAGATGCCTATGAATTCTGCCTGCGGTCTTACCATAAACCAAGTGTGATGACTATTCTCAGTCAGATGAATTGACCCCAACCCACGGTGGCATTCAACCACCCATTCAATCCCCCACATCCCCTCCTCTTACTCTCTCGTCCTCCCCCACAATAATGAGAAAATAGTCAATGTTTTCCCATAAAATCCCTCGATGAGGGACGGTACATAAAACGCTCCGCCGGCTTGGATGTGGCTTTGCCTTAAGTGGCCCCTCAACCTCTCTTGAGCTGTGTGGTAAACCTCTGGAGTCTCGCTGTCCCCCGTGTAGGTATATAACGCACCATGGGGTAGGGGTGTGATGTCATAGCCATAACAGAGAGTGCTGAGTACCACACAGAAACCAGTGAAGGCCTAATCCAGTCCAGCAACTCTTGAAACATGAAAGAGAGAAAGAGGACAGAGAGGAGTGCAAGAGATTTGGAGCAATAGCTGGAATTGTGCGTGCGTGTGTGCGTGTACGCGTGCATGGGGGTACATTACTAGTTGGCAGAGGACAAGAGGCCTCATGTGTTTTTCGTTTGCCCTGTGAACATCCCGTCCACTGAGAGAAGAATGGAGACAGACGCTCTGCAATGCTCATCAGCATTCTTTCAAACATCCTCTCACACCCATACACACACACACACATTTATACACACACAAAGGAAATTACCATGCCTTGCTGCCAAGAGTATGTCAATCAACCTCCTCATTCTGCCCTCAAACTGACACATTGACTGATGGTGAAGGGCTTAGAGAACAGCTAAATGGCTGCTAGCAGAACTACAAAGAGAGAGGCAAGAATCCTTAAACCTTCTTTCCAAGACCCGCGGCTTCAGTTCACTTTCTGCCCCAAGTATGTGAGTTCAAACTGAGAGAACCTCTATCAACTCTGCTTGGCATTATGGGAATACTCTCCAATCGCATTACAGCTGTAAAATGCTCTACAATCATTTACAGTATGTGGTATGAGCACTATGTAAGGGGTTTTTTAACATGTCATGTAACAAAAACCAACGAAATGTCCCTGTACAGAACACGTAGCATACAGACATTCCAATTGCATAAAATATGTACTATTGATCATTTATAAATACAACATTGTATATCATGCAGAATGGCATTAAAGTTCATAGTTTTTTATATTTCAGGCAGCAGTTGCTTACGTAAAATATTTCGCAGTATAGCTTTAGCTTAAAGGTCAATAATCATAAACGGGTGTAGCTCTTTAATGGCTCAGTGATTTATAAGGGCGTTTGACAAATTGTATCAAAATCAAAATGAAGGGACAGGGGTGTTGAATTAATAGCCATCCGTCTTTCATTTAGGAATCATAATCACTCCCTGGTGTTGCTTTAAAGAGATTCAGTCACTTTCCTCGATTGCTGCAATGCAGGGTTTTGCAGCAGCCGTGCTGATTTTGCGAACATTTGATACAAATCTGTCATCGTCACGCAGTCTCTCAGCTTTCACTGGGACTCATTAAGTTTCTTGACATTTACAGTGACTCTCTCTCTCTCTCTCTTAGTCTCACCCTCTCTCCTCTCTCTTTCTCACTCTGTCCAGGTGGGTGCAGGTGCAGGTGAGGGCTTCAACGTGAACGTAGGATGGACGGGGGGTTTGAACCCTCCCATGGGTGATGCTGAGTACCTTGCCGCATTCAGGTAAAGAGTGAATTCAACCACCCTCTGTTTGCCACTGTATTTCTGTCTCGACTCAAGTGTTCTATAATTTCACTCAAGAAGCCACACAATAGATACACTTGCAAACCTTAATATCATCCATTTTCAAAAGTTGAACATTTTTCACATTGGTGAGTATGTTTCCCTGCTTTCTCATGCGACGTTAACTCCAGTTTGTGTCATTGCAGAGTTACAATCAACTTGCAAAGACCTAAAACTTTAAATTAGTGTTGCTAGTAAGATTTCTAGGAAGCTGCTAGGAAGCTCTGGTGAAGAGTCAGCTGCTGAACAGTTTGCATATAGCAGGGGTCTAGAAAACTACCTGTAGTCACTGTTTTCGAGTTGCTCACTTACAGGTTTAAAGATTATGTGAGTATTGAAACCTGACAACAAAAATTCACCTAGCAAACATATGCTATTTTCTGTCCAATCCCGCCCATAGACACCCCTCTTCACTCTCACCTAAAATGATTATTTGCCAATCAGCATTTAATAAAATGAATTGCTTAATTTTCAAGTTTGACAGATAGATTGCTTCAGGTTTGCTGTCAGTGAAGTGCTGTAGTGTTAGCAAGCTAGTTGAGCTAACAAATCCACCAGATGGACATAGCCTGCAGAAAACATGCAGGTCAAAGGCAGCATTGTTTTCATGAGTAATAATTTTTTTTCACCAATGTGAATTGCAAGCGTGCGTGTCAGGAGGACAAAACAATAAGTAATTATTTCCCCCTCATGTTTGAAGCCCGGTCTTGCACTGAGGGGGTCAGAACTTCCCGTCTGCACTTAAATGCAACAGTAAGACATTCAGTGCTTTTGACAGTATTATCATTATATTATACTGTAATGATGGAACTTGTTCAGTATGATGGCTCACCTGTAGTATCTCAAGCAGGTTTCATATTTGATTTCTGATTTCCTGTGAAAAATGTTGAAAGTAATTCATGTCTACACATTTTGAATTAAATAGACCTTGATATAGTAACTGTCCATCAAGTGTTTGAGCTAAAAACCTGTCAGTGAAACACACCTTTGCCCTCAACCTCCTTTTCATTCAATCCAAGCATTTTTTTCTGAATGAATGGAGTAGGGTTATGCTTTACAAGTAATGAACTCAGAGTGTTTCTGTCAGCAACACTGGCTCACCACCAGACGATTAAACAGTATGTGAGCTCTACATGGTTCTGCATGCAGCAGACACAGTGGGTGGGCCCCTCATCAAAGGGAAGATGCTAATAAGCTAACCCATACTGGTAAAATCCATAGAGGCAATAGACGGGCTTGGAAACACTAAGTCCAGTGTTTACTGGAGGCCAGGATTCTAATTAAGAAACAACTGGTCTTTTCCTGAGCAGGCGTCTGGTTTTGGTATTTTATATCCAGTTTGGGAAATGGCAAGTGTTTTCATGTGTAAAACTTCCTCAGTTAACCACACTTTAGTACTGTGCCACATTGTGCGTTACCTCTAGAAACTTTGGCCCATATCAGAGCCCTAGGGAGAAGACGTGTCCTGGTGGTCCAGTGGTTTGCGGCACATTCTGTGTAGCTCTGATGTCCATGTCTATACCAGGCCTTTGTCTCATGTCATCAGGCAGAACAACACAGTTTTTACTGCCATTGTCAACTGTGTAATTAGGGCAAAATAATCCACAATGATTGTAAGTGTCAGCTGGATTCGCAACTGCAGCAAGATAGTGAAGATTTTTTGAAGAAGCAACATGCACATAGCAGCACAGGGGAAATGTTTTGTAAGGCCACACAAATGTTTAAATAATTTTTTAGCGAATTAACCGGTGCAAATACATGCATAACCTGCTATTCCGACAAAATTAAAGGTATCGTGACTTTGTGCTTATGCAATTAAGTATCTTGCCTGGTGCCAATTGTGTAATTCAATTTGAATACATGATTTAGATGACACGGTGTTCCAGACCGTATGCTTCTCTCCAGGATGGAACGGAAAACTAGCCAGAGTGCGGTTGTTGATGATGTGTTTTTGGGTGTGTGTTAGTGACAGGGGATATATTGTGGTGGAGAGTGGTGGTGGGACTCAAGTGCAATCAAGACAAAGCTCAGCTGTGTTGAGTGTATGTGTCATGACGTAGTGTGTATGTGTGGAGGATTGTCAAGGTGGTCAGAACTTAAGGTCAGTCTGTTCACCGGTAGCACGACATATACATAACATCAACTTTCAAAGGAAGAGCATCAGTATGTATATCTCTGTGCCAGTGCATAGCATGTACGTGTGCATCCACATTTTGTCACATGCACTTCGAGGTGGCTACTGACGAATAACAAACTATGGTGGAGAGGAGAGCAGAAGAGAGGAGAAGAAGTGGGGGGTGCATTGTTAGGGAATCCAAAGGCGGCGTAATTAGGCCCAATGGATCCCAGATGGCTGGCTGTCAGTGACGTGAGAAGAGGGACGAGCTCCTAATAGGAACCAGACGCACACAAACGCCTTTGAACCGCCGCTGAGAGAGAGAGAGAATCAAACGCGGCATGGGCTGTGCACTCTTGCTAAATAACTGGCAGCGGGAGAGGAGAGGAAGTTATAGAAGCAAGGAAAGTGGTCTCCCCAGAGTGGAGTGTTCAGTATGTGGGCGTCTCAGTCCAGATATGTCAAGGGTCTCATTTTTATCTGCTTGTGTCACACACAGAAAAAAAAAAACACGAACTCTTCAGTGTTTACCACCTGCCTAAAGTTATATTTGAGTCTTTGCTTCAACTGTTTTTTGAACTTTATACACCCAGAAAAGGTTTGCAGAGCACTCATGCTTCTTTTTTCCAGCAGTGCTCTGCTTCATATTTGAACAGTTGCACACATTCACACCTGGGAGCTGCTCCACCTTCTAGTGTTGGCCTTTTTCCAAGAGTAGAGCCAGAACAGAGATCAAGCACTTGGACCGCAGCCTTTGATAAATTTATCTTTCATCATGTTCAAATTGATGCTGTTTACAGTGAAGTAAATGTTTGCAGTTAACGATCCAAAAAAGAAAATTTTACCTTGAACAAATGTTCCACTTGCAAATCTCAACCATGCAGTGATTTTTTTGTTTGTTGGTGTTTTTCTTTTAACTTAACACACAACTTAAAATCATGTTTGTAAAAATAAGTAATTTCTATCTGTCTGTTCTCATGCGAAATCAATTCCACAATGACTTCCTCTTTCCCTTTATTATATTGGGTTCACTGTTCTAACTTTGGCTGTCAAACAATTAGTTTATTAAAATCGCAATTAATCGCAGAATTTCAATAGTTAATCGCGATTAATCACATTTTTTATCGCATGTTTAAAATTATTTTATTTTGCGTTTCACAATAGTTTTTAAGTCATTAACACTGCTAATTAGAGTAGCTCAAACACTGGTAGTCAATACAAAGTGCTAGCCTGCCTCCGCCTAAAGTTATCAAACAAACTTTCCAACATCTCTAAACGCATGCACCCCGTTGTTTACCCTCAGTACAAATTTGATTCTAAAATTACATTAAGTGCTAATCTAGGGTAAATAAACAAGTGACAACAAGCACACAGGACCATTTAGAGTTGTTAGAAACTGTATCTGATTACTTCAGGTTTAGGCAGGCTAGCACTTCCCATTGACTGCCAGTGTTTGAGCTAAGCTAATTAGCGGTGGGCAAGCTCTGTTGTCTCTTCGTTGTTATTGCACGCACATTAGAAAGCTTGGTATCTATCTTCTTGTCTGAAATTCAAGAGGAAGGAAGAAGTATCAAAAAAGGAAAAAACGAGCCTTTCAGAAGTGTGTTGTTGCCTTTCTTCTGGCAGTAGGAATCACGAAACAGCTACACTGAGTTGACTAAGGGTGTGTCGAAGGGACAAAATAGCAGCACACGATTAATGCAATTAAAAATAATAACACAATTGCATCAATTGCAATTAATGCGTTAATGCTGACAGCCCTAGTTCTAACATCTAATTTTTTTACAATGAACAACTGTTGACAAACACAACCTCTCAAATGTACTAATTTGAGCCAGGCCACACGGCTTAAGTGAACGTAAATTACGAAACAGTTTTGAGTTTGCAGCATTTTGCTTCCTCTCTTCTTCCACAGAGCTGTGGTGATGCCCATCGCCCACGAATTTTCCCCTGATGTGGTTCTGGTGTCGGCTGGCTTTGACGCTGTCGAAGGACATTCCTCATCTCTGGGAGGGTACAAGGTCACGGCCAAGTGTAAGGCGCAATCAGCCTGTCGTTCACATGCAGCACACCGACACCGGCAAAGAAATGAATCAGCGTTAACATTCTCAAAGCCACTCTACTCAATAATATATATTTATATTTTCAAAGTCCTTTAGTTTAATGAATGATATCTCTGGTGTTGGTGACAGTGAGTTTTAGTTGCAGATTAATCTGTGTCTCATTTTTTCAAATTTCTTTATTTTAAATCTGCCATCCTGTTCTCATTTATAACAATGTTGAAAGTTAAAAGCAGAATATAAACAAAAAATAATAAACAAGGAAACAACCAAAGACCAGAGTTGAACCTTTTTAATCATAGTAAGGTAAAGGTAAAATTGAACTGTGGGTGTGATTGTGCTCATTTTTACTGTGTGTTAGAAAAAATGTTGTGCAGCACAAAAATTGAAAGCAATTTTCCCAAATCTGGTGTTAAGTGCATGTGAGAATGCTGCATAAATGGTAGCTCCAACTAACTCTTGGAACAAACTGATGAATTCAAAAGCTTGGTCACTCCTCACAGACCATTTTCAGGCGCCTAAACACTCTTTCACAGCCGAACAGCCTTCCTGATGTCATATATTTGGGCCACTAGAAGCACTGTGTAAGTGTCACACATTGTCGGATGATCGTTGAGGGGATCATGTCGTGCTGAAAGTCAGCAGTGCGGGATGGGACAATGACAGTGAAGTGGAAGCAATCTCACCCACGTTGCTGTTGGATGAGGCTTCGACTTCACCAGCCAAAGTTAAACTCCATGTGAAGCACAGATGCGAAGCAAATGTTTTTGTTCCTTTGCTTACATAAATGGGAGTAAACGGGAGACATTTTCCAATGCAAGTTTTGCGCATGCTCAAACGGAGAGTCCTTATTAAAGCAAACGGTAACTAATTAAGTGGACATACTGTTTTTGTGCTGATTTTAGAAAATCTTTAAAAAAAACACCTTTTAGTTAAAGATTCATGAATCTTGTTTACGGTAAATAGATTGTAAATGGTGAGCACTGATCTGTGGCAGGAAGCACAATGATGTGACACCAGCATGCAAACATTGACAACAGTCAGTACGCTTACATGACGTGAGAGAAAATCGAGTTATTGTGTTAGTCCGGCTAAAACCGGACTTTTAAAATGCATGTAAACATATAAGTCCAACTGAAAACCGTACTAAGTCAAAATTCTCAAAGTCAAGCTAACACACCCAGATAATTTATACACCTCTAACTGGACCCAGACTGGCCTAAGCAATCTGCGCATGATCAATGGTCTTCGCGGCGTCCTTGACCCAGAACTTGAACAGCATAGATTTGTAGAAGAGAGCCAGTGCGAAAACAAAAATCCCGTAAGCAAAACGTGCTCAAATTTGTACCAGAAGTAAAGCGTAAATATGAAATGTACAGCGCTGTTATGTTGTCCATGTTTACACCGTTTGACATTGATTTTGTTAGCCGCTTGCCAACTTGTTTGTGGCTTGTTTGGCTAACCAGAAGAAGGTCAAATAGCAACCAGCTGAACAAGGTATATCGCCGCCTACAGTAGCGAAGTCAGACAATAAATCGATTCTCCCTCAGTGTGTGTATACTGGGACAAGGACAGTTGTTAAATTAAATTGATTAATCGAGCTTTCACCACAGCTCGACTTAACTGTGTATGTAAACATACTGAGTGTGAGTGAGAGGCCGACAGTTGGAATAACATAATCACCAGCACAGAAGAATTTCTTGTTGTTTAATATGAAGAGAGAAATCCCTGACCCATCATTATCTGACTCAACCTGTGTTTGTCTCCACCAGGTTTTGGCTTCCTCACCCGCCAGCTGATGTCACTGGCCGGGGGTCGGGTGGTCCTGGCTCTGGAGGGGGGACATGACCTCAAAGCCATCTGTGATGCCTCTGAAGCCTGCGTCAGCGCCCTGCTGGGCATGGAGGTGACATGCATGTGCAGTACACGTTTGTTTCTATAGAGACCTACAGTACATTCCATTCTGTAACCGCTTGTTGTGTCTCAGGTGGAGCCTCTGTCCCAGTCCGTTTTGGACCAGAAGCCTTGTGAAAATGCTGTCCAGTCACTTGAGAGAGTCATCCAGTTTCAGGGTGAGAACCGACACTTCAACACAACATAGCCAGAGGCTTCCAGCACCCTGTGCA
Source organism: Naso vlamingii (assembly GCA_029822935.1). Lineage (NCBI taxonomy): Eukaryota > Metazoa > Chordata > Actinopteri > Acanthuriformes > Acanthuridae > Naso > Naso vlamingii. The sequence continues at coordinate 20,042,438 of JAPQLA010000012.1, read as the reverse complement.
GCACGTTTGTCAAAGGGTTTGCAGTTTCACTGTGAAAAATATATATGCATGTCATGAGTATAAGTAAATAATAACTGCAAGCCACAGCCTGCAGGAAGACATTTTTATCTACTGTCCAGAGTCCTGCACTCAATCCTCCATGACATGTTAATATAATAATATAAGCCTGACCAGCAGACTAATCAAAAATGCTCCAACCTGGCTGCTGGGCACTCCAGGCAAAATCTGTAGGCATGCACAACAAGGAACTGAATAAATGTTAAAAATATAAATTGAAAAAAGGAAGTGACACTTCTGATTGCAAAAACACTCCCAATGTTTTCAGTAAGTTATTTGACCATACCGACTCAACATTCTGTCTCAAAATGTAAGAAATGTCCAAGAACCTGCTTTTAAAAAGGTGACTTAAAGCATAAATGAAGATTTTTAGGTGAGAAGTAGAACCGCAGACTTAGATACAAACACCATATTAAAAGCTGCAGCAGCCAGTTTATCATACATCAGCCATCTGTGTACTTTCACTTTATCTGTATTGCCAACTTAGAAACAAGTATGAACTTTTTACTTCCTTCATCAGCTGTTTCTGTTCATCCTCTATGGCTGTTGCATCTTCTTCTATTTACTCTCACCTCCATGATCTGTCTCAGTTGCCTTTGCTCTCTCGCTCTCTCCACTGTCAGCCATAAGCTGCTTTATTTGACAAGCAAATGTCACAGTGAATGTGAGATGAATTACAGGTTGGGTTTGAGGTTGGGTTGAAGGGTTTTGAATGTGATTTATATTGGCCAAGTTGTTATTGCTTCTTGTTGGCTGGTATGTGCTTCTTTCAAAGATGAGATCAAAGTGTTACTCCATTTAATGTGTACAAGCATGTTCACCGCCTCATACATGGGAATATTTCAAGCCGAATTAGTTTTTATTAAAACAGCCTCAAATGACGCAGGGTTTCTGAACCACCTGTAAAGCAAACAACATCTTCACTTCAGGCAACGAAAACGGTGTTTAAATTGAAAACCTGTTTGCTTCTGCTACCATCGTACGGTTATGTTTTACATCAAAACATTTTTGGTGAGAGAAAAAACAACTTGTTTGTGTTGTAAGTTTGTCAAGGAAACAGGTTTTGATCCACTTCTCTGTTTTCTACAATGTTAATCTTTCCTTTTTATATGTATATATACTTTTTTTTTTTTTGCATTTCCATTCTCTATAACTTAAGTCTCAATTTTTCCACTTAGCACCTCCTTTGTCTACTGATTTCCCCTTTCACTCTGACCACCTCTCCTCCTTTACATCCCTGTCTCCCATCCTTCCCTCCAGTCGTCCCACACACAGGCAGATGCACGCA
>JAPQLA010000012.1:19948292-19964984 GCA_029822935.1 Naso vlamingii | reverse complement strand
GTGTGTGTGTGTGTGTGTGTGTGTTGCCACTTTTTAGTATTTGGACATCTATAGATCAGCAAAAGGGTGATGAGAGGGAAATGAGACAAAAAAAGAGGGAAGTGGGTGAGCCAGAGGGGGAAGAGGGGGGAGAAAGTAAAGAGGTCAAACCAAAAGGAGAAGGAGTGAGGGAGCGAAGGAGAGAGGAGAGTGACTATTCCATTATAAAGCCGTCACTCACATGCGCAGCAGCCACCACACAGACTCTTCTGAGACCAAGCCTCTCTGGGCCTGTGTGTGCACGTGTGCACATACACTCATTCTTGCCTGATCATCCTACCTTGCATTAGTTTTGACTAGGAGGTTGTTTTTTTTTTTTTGTCCATATATGTCCGATTGCATGCAGTGTAGAATGCTGCGAGAGTTACAGCAACACAGATGGATGTCACACGCGTGTTTCTCCCAAACAGGTGACAGGGCCGGTCCCCTGTGAAGGTCAGACCTTGTCCTCCAGTGATAGACCAGCACCAAATGTGTGTGTGCTCGTGTTTGCAACACTGTGCGACTGAGAGAACAAGAGTGGAGGCAGAGAAAGCCGGGACAAGTTATATTTTCGTTAATTCATTTATTCGCACCAGCATCTTTGTGTATTAATAGACAGCCATTTGTATGCATGTGTGTACAAGTCTTTTATGTCCGTGGATGTGCATGTGTGTGTTGCCCAGTGTGTGATGAGGTGTTTATATGATAAACACAAGGCAGGCTTGAGAGGAATTCTGATCAGGGGCTTTGCAACAGTTGTTATGGAAACAGCATTAAGCAGTTGTATTAGCCACTGGAGGTAATATAAAGGCTGTTGAAAGTAACACACAGTGGGGAGCGAGGCAGTTTGGGAATATAATACAAACTACACGTTACTGCCCTGGTTTGCAATGAACTTGATGAAATTTGATTGTATGGCTGGAACAGAACGAAATTATCCTCATCGTAACTGATTAGCTTTTTCCTGGTGAGGGCTACACATTTCAATTAGGCTGGTTAGAGGAACAACATTAAGACATGATTGCTCTGGTTTACCATAGACATAGAGTAACATCATTCACGTAAGCTTAAAGGGCAATTGCAGCCTGTTTCTGACTTCTAAACATTGGCCAGTCTTCTACAAATGTTATCAAAATTTAACCATGTGTTTACTTTAGTAGTTTTTAGACTGCGGCAGGATATAGACAGGAAATAGAAACACTATAGGACACGTTAAAGGTTGCTCGGTATAGGTAATTCATCCTTCTGAAGAGAAATTCCGTATTTATTTGGTCAAAAATGGTTTGGAAAAATAGTTCCTTACAAGTGCTGCCTTCCTGGCTCAAATATTAGCATCAAGAAGGATTTCGATACAGATGTTCTTTTTAACTAGCATTGTCACACATTTTCAGGTACTTTCTGTCACGTTTATTGAATATGGATAAAGTGTAAACAAACACGGTATCTCATAGATAAAGCTATTTGGGAAAAGTACTTGGGGTTTATGTGACCTATGTGGCTGATGCGTCCAAAGGACAATGACATGTATTAACACTGGTACAGTCTTTTAAGGAAAGCAGCCATTGCTCCGTGACATTGAAGATTTTAGAGGTCACTCAGGACTGTTGGAATGTTGGCCTTGATACTGAGAGATCATCACTTTCCATCAAAATCTGTGGATAATGACATGCCCACAGGCACCTCTTCATTGTAATAGGTTATTGATTACTATAATTCAAATCAAATTGTATAATAATATAGATTAAATGTAAAATTGTCATTGTGTTATGCTTAATTTATATGATGAACCTTTGAAAGACGCAAGTTTAAAAATAGACCATGATCAATAACGTGTGGGTTGAACAAATGGCTGAGATAGTGCTCCGAATCACCATAAAAACCAAAGAGAAGCCTGCAGCCTGCAAAAAAAACAACAACATAATAATAAAAAAAACAGGAGGCAATTTTTGGATAGAGTGTCTGTCAACGTCAGAGCCTGACAGGGTTGTTCTGGGAAACCGAGAACCAGTGAAGGTGCTCAGGAGCAAATTACAGCATCAGCAGACCTCCCCTGGTAATGCTAATGCAGTTCTTTCCCCCATATATGTATACAAGACTTACCACACTCGAGGAAAAAAGGCAGAAACGGATTCTGCAGTCGAGAAAGGACGCTTCAGTCTGCTACCTCCCCACGCCACCAAAATAAACTGTTCAATGGCAAATGATTTCTGTGGTGACGACCAGAGGCAGCCTTCATTTGAGGCACTTCGAATGGATGTGACAGTTCCAGTTTACAGACAACTCTGTTTTCCCCAGATCTCTGTCGGGGTGATGCTCATCATTAGACTTCAAACATGCACGTACACACGCGCTCAGACGCGCACACACACACACACACGCACGCACACTAGCCTGTGGCTAGACCCTATAACGGAATCTCCCTGGGGAAAGCTCCTGGATAAGTCTGTTGCCGTGTAGGCGACCCCCCACCCCTCCTCTCCCCTCCCTCCTCTGGAAATCTCCCTGAGGCCCGTGAGTGTGTGTGAATGTGTGTGCGTGTGCATATGTGTGTGTCTGTCTGTCTGCCTTTTCTGTACATGCCACCAGTTTCTTGGAGGGAGATGGTCTCAGTGATGCATGAGTGGGAGGCTAATTTCCCCAACTGCATCGCTCGCTCCAGTCTAACTTCCCACTCATCTGCTCTGCTTTGTTAGATATTTCTTAAGTAACTCTCTCTCTTTCTCACATTTTTTTCACACACAGGCAGTCAGGAAAAGGTGTGTGTGTGTGTGTGTGTGTTGGGAGCAATATATGTGTGTGTTTGCATTCAGCTGGGCCTGTCGTAATGTATTATTGCGTCGACTCACACAGACATGCAGAATGTCTGGGTTTCTAGAGTAGATCCCTGGAGAAAGATACTTGTCCCTGTCCCGGTGTCTGGCACAACCAACCAACACATACACACAAACACACACACACACACACACAAACCCTCACAGTATTCCTGAAGGGTCAGTGTGTCGCCAGGCATGCTCAAAGCGCTCCATCACTGGTTTCCACCGGGACGATAACTGTGACTTCCTGAGGATCGACCTTCACCATCTCACTTCTGTCACTCTTCACAGGCGTGTGTGTATGTGTGTGTGTGTGTGTGTGTGTGTGTGTGTGTGTGCTGATGAGGGAGTGAGCAGCAGTGTGTGTCTGCACAGAGTGTGTGTGTGTGTGGGTGTGTTTTAGAGTGTGTGTCAGGCTGCCGATTCAGCTGACTCTTCTGTTTCTGGCTTTTTAATGGCTCTTATGGGGCAGGCCTTTAATTGCAAGTCTCCCTCCCTCCGTCTTAATCCTCCCATCCTTCTGTCTCTCCCATCCCCTCGTCTCCTCTCTTCCTCTCCTCTCTCCTCCCGCCTCCCACTGGCTGACAGTCACTAGGGGAGCCCCAGTGCCTGGCCGGGGCTGTGGAGGCCGTATAGGATATTGACTTGCTGCGGAGTGGTTTGGGAGGAGGAGAGGTGGCTGCCTGTCACAGCTAATGAATAGATGCATAAGTGAATGAGGCACTTTGTGTGTGTGTGTGTGTGTGTGTGTGTGTGTTTGTGTGTGTGTGTGTGTGTGTGTGTTGTCTAGATAGCTTTGGCTAAAAACTTTTATGTGCCTAAGACAGACAGACATTAACAGTGGTCAGATTGATAGTGATGATTACTAAGAGTATGATGAGAGTCCCTGCCACACACACACACATACACTCACATACAGATATGTAAGCACACATATAAATGCAGGATGAGGCAGTGGGCAGTTGGGACGTGAGGACTGAATGGAGGATATTAAAAAAAAAAACAATCCAGTTAAGTGCCGGCACCCTCCAGCTGCTCCCTCTCTTCGTCTCTCCCTGCCTTACTTCTCCTCTTCCTCTTCGTCCCTCCATCTCGTCTGATCGGTGAGGCGCTGGAGTGCTCTCATGCCAAACTGGGACAAATACCTCAAAAAACACACATGCACACACCCAGAAAGAAACAGAGGGGAAGAGAGGGAGAGGAGGTCTGGAGAGGAGACTGTTGAACTGAGGGGGCAGATGAAGGAGTGCTGGAGTGTTGATGTCTTCTTCACTATTGCTTTGTGCCACATTTCAAACACTGATTGCCTTAAGAGGACAATTTACATTTCATAGTCTTTCACAACAAGTGGGTGAGATGGGAGTCAGAGATAGGGAGAGAGAGAATGATGTTTCAAGGAGGAAGCCAGGGGTGAGAGAGTTCACCGAGCAAAGGGAGAAGGCGGCGTTGCGTGAGCAACTAAAAAGCAGGAGGTATAAACAATAGTTTCTTCTGGCTCTATCTCTGTGTCTCTGTCTGTGTGTATGGACGTTTTGTTTTGCCTTTCTCTCGGTAGAATGCACCTGTATGATTTGAACTTTCTTTTTTCCTTATTGGATTCATGTGAGTGTGGAAGAAGAATAGAAACAGTGTGGAGAGGAGAGGAGAGCTGAGGAGATGAAAAGAGAGCCGGAGGAATTAGGAATCAAGTTAGGAGCAGGCTTTATCTGACGGGAAACTGTGAAACTGCAAAGTACAAGAAAACTTTTCCTATCAGCGCAGTCTCTCAGCTAGTGTACGGGTCTGCACCCCCTCTGTGTGTGTGTCTGTATGTGTGTGTTTATGTGGCATGTGTGTGTGTATTTAGGAGATAGCTTTTCCTCCCCAGTGGAGGGAGACATCGGTGTGTCGGTGAGCGTGATTGGTTGTTGGCCCTTAGGGTCTGTCCTCTATATCTGTCTCCTGACTGGCTGCTCTGTGACCAATCAGGCGCCCAGACTTCACCGTGGCAATCAGATAGCGACACACTCTCTGTGGGCATCGGCAGGTCATCCGGAAATACCTGTTATGTTTTATCTCCACCCGTCACACACACTCATGCACACGCTCCAATATAACCTTTCTGTCTTGTCTTTGTCTCTCCAGGAGATTGCTGCATATCTCATCACTTTTGAGAAACATGACGAGTGGCTGACGACATCGCCAAAAACCAGGTGAGGAGAGTGCAGACAGCGGTTTCTGCATGCACAGACACATTCTTATACTTACTTGCAAGGACCTCCATCGTCATAATTCAGTCCTTATGCCCTTAGCGTCACCTTAACCCTGACCCTAACATTAGTCCGAGGCTAACCTAATACCAAGTCTTAACCTTCAAGCAGGCCTTTGAAGTTAACAGGACGGCACAAGCCAAAATGTCCTCACTCTGTTGGTTAAAAACATGTTCTGGTCCTAACTATATAGCAAATACAAATACACACACACGCACACGTACAAACACAGCATCACTCAATCAGCCGGTGCCTCACGTTGCTTTAATCCCAATGACTGAGTGCCTGTGTTTGATTAAAACATTAGTGATGTACATCAACTGTCTCCAAAGGGTCCCGCTGACGACCCACTCTACATGTAGAGAATGCTTCAGAACATGGACCGGACTGTAAAGCACCTAGTCAGCTGGAAATGGAGCATTAATGAATGTAAATGTATTAGGATAAGTGATGTATAATTCAGGCATAGAAGGATGGGGGTGTATGTGTATATAAGGCGGGGTGTGAACAGGGACTCACATGCCAGAACTGAATATTCATCGATCCAAATGAACCATAGGCAGCTCTTTTCCTAGATCGAGGAGAGGTTATAGACAGGAAGGAAGGTAGGAAGGAGGGCTAGAGAAAAAGAAAAGACTGACGATAAAGGGCAACTTGAATTATTGATAAATCACCTTATTGACATTTACTTTAGTTAATACAGATGTAGGTGTGATAAAAAAAAGAAAAGGAATGAAAGAAAGACAGAAAAGAAGAGCAAAAGAGAAGAAAAGACAGAATTAAAAGTAAAGTAAGTGAGGAGTTCACCCCACGGCCCCATTTCTGATTACTGACACCGCTGAAAGCCCGAGGTGATGCCTCTGCGTTCCCATTGTGCGAGCTGAAGGACTCTTCTCAGGAGCAGCCTGAGGCCAGCAGCACAGTTTATGTTGTGGATGGATTTCTCATTGATTGGTTGTGCTGCCGTATAGCCTCAGCCTCCCAGCAGCAACAGCAGCAGCAGTCATATTGGTGTTATTGAGCAGCAGTTAGATATAATCCCATTTACACATGACACGAGGCACGATTAGAACAGATTACACCTAATCCCATCAGATGGAAAGGAGCTCAGCTAACGGAGCCAGTGACATTTATGTGCATGCGGTGCTGTCGATGTGTGTGTTTTTATCAATATGTGCACATACGTTTGTGCACTTATGGGGGGGGGGGCAATATTAAGATAACAATCAATGACCTTCAATTCTCCCCTGACTGAAATACCTCATCAGTTCAAAGTAATGACTATTACCTTCTCTTCTCACTTTTCTCATCTACTCCTCCTCCTCTCCTCCCTTTACCGGACTCACTCACTCGCCCACTCTGTCTCTTTATCTTGCCGTCTTTTTTTCTCTCTCTCCTCCCATTGCCTTCTCTGTTTTCGCTCTGCTACACTGTGGAACGGTGGAAAAGCTTTTTATATCCCACACATCACAGCCCAGTTACAATCAATAGCATTTATGTCTGCTTGAATCGGAGGGTTTGCGAGGAACATGGGCATCGTCCGCGCGCACGCGCCTCTGTGCATGGACACATGCGCAGGAACATGCACGTATTTCCCACCCACCCACACATACACACACGCGCAGGCACACATCTGATCTCATCCATCTTCTCCATAACATAATTAGAATCAGCAGCTTTGAGATGACTCACACTGCTCGAGACAGAGACTAAACTCGGCTTTGATCGGAGGGTGGGGGTCTCCGCTCTGCTAAGAAACTGGCAGGCTCACCCCAAAACAGAACAGATTTAAGGTGTCAAAGAAAATCAGCTCAAAGTAAATTCAATTTCACTACACACAGTGTTCAGAGTAAATTGCAATCATCTCAGTCCATATAGATGTGTCTACATCAAATTCTAGCAGAGAGGAGAGAAGAGGGGAGACATGAAGAAGAGACAGACATTAACAGCAGAAGCAGAGGTTAGGATGGCAGTAGATGGAATAGACACAATAAGAAAAGACGAGTAAGTGCAAAGAAGTGGAGAATGGAGGGACTGAAGAGGCAGTAGAGAGAAAATGAAGAGATTCTATGATAAGAGGGATAAAGACTGGAGGTTGACGGAGAAGAGGAGGGCAGGGAAAGGAGAGAGGAGGTGTGTAAATGTGTGTGTGGTCATGAGCTTGCGTGCACATGACTTTGTGTGAGAGAGAGAGAGCACTTGTGAGTATGTGTTAGTTTATTGATTGTTAACGGGCCTGTTCTCTTTCTGTTGTCATGAGATAAGCCAGAGAGGCATTTTTCCTCCACCTACACAAACACACAGAAACACACACACACGCACACACCTGTCCTTAACGTTTTAGAAGTGTGATGATTGATTGCTGAGCAGCAGGTTTGACATTGAGCCCAAAGAACACACGGCAGTAGGTCCTGCCACCTCTGATATCACTATAGCATCTCTGTCTTTCTACATGTATGGCTCCTGGTGTGTGTGTGCATGTTTGTGTGTGTGTGCACGCATGTTCATCCCACCAGGTGTATATAGGATTGGAGCTTAGAGGCCAATGTTCCTGCTGTGCTGATAAATCACCCTACTAAAATATTAACACGTAGGAGTGTGAGTTCACGTATAGGAGGGGAGGGGCGGGATGGGACCAGCTAACTTGACCGTGGGAGAGTAACATTGACTTCTCCGTGTAAAGAAAGAACATGTTTTGCTTGTTTCAGTATGTTTTATTTGGAAAGGAAGAGACTTTTAATGCAGTTTGAAACTACAGCATCCAAATCATGCCTGGCTGGTTTTCACATAGGAAATTTGCTGTCGTTTTTAAAGAAGTTGTTTCAACATTTCCTTTAAGGGATGGTGAAAAACATAAATTCACATAGGATCCTAGATTCTCATTTTCTAAGATTCAAAATTGATTTACAAATCCGAAAAAAACGATTTTTAATTTGAAAAAGAAATTAGTCGGTCAGGCCAACAAATATACGATATAAATGATGAATATCTTGGACAATTACTGGTTGATCAACTTGATACAATTTGAACTTGTTGCTGAATTTAATGAGAATTTCAAAACTGTTTTAAAAAAATTGTCAAAAAGTTTCTGTTTGTGCAAGTTGAGCATAAATAAATGTTAACCTTTGTCTTAAGTTTTTCTTTCAGCAATTTACAGAAAAAAACCTCCATGATTTTATACACACTTTACTCTGCTTTCATGCCGTAATTTGCCACTCTGTCTTGCCAAACAGAGGTAGACTCTGAAATTAAACACCCCATGTATTGAATCAAAAATTGATTTTGAGTCAGTCATCATTTTGAAACGGGAATCGATTTTAAATCGAATCATGACCCCCAAAATTAAAATCAAATTGAATTGTGAGATGCTGAAAGATTCACACCCCTGATTTCTTTTGAATAATGAATATAATGCGTGTGTGTGTGTGTGTGTGTGTGTGTGTGTGTGTGTGTCTTGCTAACTCTTTATCCTGTCTTCCATCAGGCCTCAGAATGGTTCTATGATCCTCTACAACCGTAAGAAGGTGAAGTACAGGAAAGATGGCTACTGCTGGAAGAAAAGGAAAGACGGGAAGACCACCCGAGAGGATCACATGAAGCTCAAAGTCCAGGGAGTAGAGGTGAGGGGCTGCGATGGCAAAACAAGTCAATGATCATGCTTGGTTAAGAGCATGGTTTCCCTGCCAAGTGTGTTCTTAACTGACTCTACAAGGAGACACATAAGTGTAACACAAATGAACGCTGAAACACACGTTAAATCTACAAGCCGGTGTGTTACCTGAGAGCGAGTGGTGCCCCTCTTTCTTTACCTCCCTCCCTGCTCGTTTCCCCTGTCTCCCTTCCTCTCTCTGTCTCCCTCTCTCTCTTTCTGAAGGATAAGAGTGTGTTTGGCCCGAGGCCAGGAATGATGTCAATGCCTCCTTCAGCAGAACAGAGAGGGGTATCGATCCAGTCTCAAGGCAGCGTCTGTGCATGAGTGTGTGCGTAACTGTGTGCGTGTGTGTGAGTTTGAGTCACATCAGCCAGCTAAAAAATTGATTATTCAGCAGGAATATACCAAGAGGTGAGTGGAGTGAGCATGCATGTGTCAAAAGCAGATAGAATGAGGCAGAGGGGAGAGCGAAGGAGAGACAGCGAGGAGGCACATGGATGTTTGCAGAGGGCTCAATAGTTTTGCATTAAAGGTGAGCAGGAGACAGGCGAAAGACACACAGAGGTAGAGGCAATAATTGAGATCAAGTATTCCCATCTGCACCTCTATTATTTACAACCCCACGCTCACATTGACATTCATCTCACATGCATTATTCTACAATCGTGCATGAGCACACACACACACGCACATATACAATGGCAAGTGTGTCTCTCCCTAGTAGTTGCTCAGTAATTGTTTGTGTCACGTCTTCCCAGGACCCCCCAAGCAAGCGAGCAGTGTGTCGAGCAGGGGACGGGAATGAGGGAAAGAGCAGAGCAGTGAGATGAGCAGAGGGAAAGAAGGAGGATGGGGGGAGGCAGGAAGCAGGAGAGAAAAACATAACCCTGGATGGAGAGCCTCCTCATATCGAATGGAAATATATGGAAATGCACTCTGCCTTTGGCAAAGCACACTTTAGATAGAGGGCGGGCTACTTCTGAGAAGAGGCAAAATGGCGAGAAAATACAAGTGTGTGCGAGTGTGTATGAGAAACAAAACAGGACAAGTTGTAAGTGTTGATTATATACATCCTGATTGCTGAGTATTTGTACCGTTTTGTCTTTCAACGCAACCAATTTATTTCTGTCTGTGTGTATGTGTGTGTGAGTGATCCTTGATTTTATGTGAAAAATTGGCCGTGATGACCTTGATTGGAGGCTTCTCTGTCAGCATTTCATACCTCCTCTGTCAAACATCGCAAACACACATTCATTAAAATTTTTAAGCGACAAAATCATATAAATGATTTTTTTTTTTAATGCTAATAGTGCTCGGGCTGTAGCAAACCGTTTCAACTTTGTTCAAATCAGTGTTGTTCCAATACTAATATCAGTATTGGCCTTTGATACTACTTAAAATGCTGGCTCAGGTATCACTGAGTACACAAGTCTATGTTATGTAGCACATGGGCTAATTTTTTAATTTTTTTTTTTTTTTAATTAAAAATGGGACCCAGCTGAGATTTTTACTGTGCAAGCAGCCAATATCCATAAATAGCAGATGATTACTGGCACTTCAAGTACATCCATAAAATGACATGCTTACAGGTTAAGTACCATACAGCGGTTATAATTGATAATAATATGTAAATTACTTTAATGCACTGGTATCAGATTTTTATCAGCGGATACATCAGAGACAAACTCAGACTGCGACATGATTTGAGTTTCATGTCACGATCTGAGTTTGACGTTCTAAATCAGATTTAATGTTTTAAAACTACATCATAACTGCAAAGTGGCTAGCACCAGCCAGCTCTGGTGCTAGCGACAGCCTGTGTTATAATTTCAACTTGAGGTGGCTAGTTAGCTAGCGCCGAGCAAAGACGCAAGCATAACATTAGCCGCTTACATTAATTCAGCTAATGTAACTGGCAAATAAATTACTTACCAACAGTTTACATCCAACACGTCAACAAACCATGACTTTGGGGCTAAATCAACTTGTAATATTAACATAAATATATAGTTGGGAATATTAGAAAAAGTATCAATAACATTTAACATTAGCATTTAATAACCACATGTGATTTGTCCATAGTGGTATAGCCGTAGCTAGCTGTCCAAAATGGCGGACTTCTTCGTGCATGCGTGACTCACATCTTGCACTGAAACCAAGACCTCCCACTGACCGTTCATTTCCTGGATCAGTGTCACATGGGTTTCGCCACAGCCTCACCCATTTAGGAGACAGGAAGCAGTTTTAAGTCCATTCATTCTTACGGGAGAAATGAACGTGATCACAGATTATGACCTATTCTTTTGCCCTATCATCACCAAGATACGTACTGGACCCATTTTTCGCAAAACACATATCTTCTGAACATTTCTGGTGCTAAAATGTCTTTTTTCAGACACACAAGTCAGGGGAAAATCAACTTTGTTTGAGACCTGTTTCTGTCTGGGCAACACACTCTCGTGAGATCTGGCAACCGGTGCTTCCCGCCTTGCTTTGCAATGGACATAAACCGACATTTAAATGGTCTTATAGGTGAAACCGTGAATTAAAAGTTAAAACTTACATCCTACAAATATCATGCAAATCAGAATCCGTCTGCTTTTATCCATTCACATGACATTGATAGCTCTTTCAGATGAGGTGGAGGGATGGTCGTTCCTGGGGAACGCGACTCTGCCCACTTAGGAGACAGGAAGTGTATACCACTTCAGACCACTGGCACAGCGTACAGTGGGGGGTCTTGTGTTAATACTGACTATCTTTGCATAAACACAAAGAATTCCATTTTGGTGGGGGGGCTAGAGGGGGCATGAAAAAATATAACTTCTATATAGCTTATATCGCTTCTTTAGAAAACCTCAGCTAAAGTTTTACATGTAAAATTTACATTTTAGTGCAGCCCTAAAAAGAACACTGCTTTCGTAATCAAGTATTATTCCTTAGTGTTTGTAGGTTCCGTGTGCATTCTATGTTAAATGATGATTTCTATGTTAGATCATAATAGAGTAAATCAGAACCTGCCTTTTTCTTGGTGTTTGTCTTTAAATTATGTTGTTATTGTTTTATTAACAGTAGATGTACGGAATATGGTGAATTGTGCTGATTAGTGTGAATGAATATTTTTGTATTATCCTCATGTAAACTGTGTCAGACTCAGAGGAATAGCTGCTGCTGTGCAGAGGCAAATTTTAATAAACAAACACGCTGGGTGTCAAACCAGTATCTTTAGAGTATTAACCAAAATGTTTCCATGGCACAGAAACTGTCAGGACACTGGAGCCTGAAATTGTTTTTTAAAAACATTTACTTTATTTTTTTAATCAGAATTTTGTTGATTTCAGAGTTAATGTCAGGTCCCTTGTGTTACACACTGAAGCGTTTTGAGAGGTTTAGCAAATTTTTTTGAAAGAAAGACAAGGTTTTGCAGCCAAGCAGTTGTCAGATGAGTATAGTTTTGGTGTATTTGGTATTTGAAACCCAGGTACTATATTTAGAAATGCAGCATAAAAAATGTAATACTGCACCCAGCACTCCAACATAACACAAACTATTATAGACACTCTGAAGTCTTCATAAATTTGTAACTCAGCCTCTGCATTCACATGTTTGGTGCCTTACCACGCTACGTGTACACTGTATACACTGTTTAGTATGTATGAAAGTGTCCTCATCTGGATGGAGTCCACACTGAACTACCGCTTCATCTTGTCCACCTTGACACTCCACTCTCACTCTGTTCTTTCCTCGCTTTCTCCTCCTTTCTGCGTCCTCTTCACTGTTACTGATCTCTCTTCAGTGTCTGTAAGCCGACAACATTGTGACTTTTTGTGAATTCCAAGTGGGTTATGTCTTTTTTTTTTTTTTTCTCTCTTGTGCTGTAATTGTCAACACCAGATTTATGGTATTTCAAAAAAGACATTAAGAAAAAAAAAATTGCACACAGCATGTTTGCAATTAAATTTTAGCACCGCATTCAATACAACCTAAGTGGGTATAACCTAAGTTCTCCTCTCCTGTTCTCTCATTTACTGTCCTCTCCTCCTCTTCTCCTTTTCACTTTTTGTCTTGCTTCATCCCTTTTTCTTTTCCTGTTTATCCCTGCAATCTCCTCTCCTCTCCTTTCTCTAGTGTCTGTATGGCTGCTACGTCCACTCCTCAATCATCCCCACCTTCCATCGTAGATGCTATTGGCTGCTGCAGGTAAGCCCACCCCCCTTCCCCACCTTGCCTTTTCTCACACATTAATACACACACACTAACACACACACACACAACTTGACAGTATTTGTAGTTTGGTGATAATTTGTTTTTAGTTGTCATTTATAACAGAACAGCCTTTTGATTCCAAGTCTTCCTCCCTCATATCAAGACTATCTTGTGACATTTATTCCAGCTATGTTAAGGCTTTATTCACTATTCTACACAAAACTGGACAACCAGGAAATATGCAGTGTATTATCAGTTTTATAGCTTCGTCTGTTAAACTGTCCATTATATTTTCAAAACAGAACACTGAGCTAAATCATAAACCAGCAATAAACATCCTCCTCCTCTAAGTTAATGAGGCAGACTACCGTGAAAATACTATCACAAAGCTGGAGTCACAATAAAACCCGAATGTCGTCGGAGTGTCCTACACACACATGCACAGTTAGATCACTAGAATATACCAGAAAATGCCAGGCCTGTAGATTTTTTTAGAGCTCTAACATGCAGTGCAGAGTAATAAAAACATTTCTCTGCCTGGAGTTGACTGCGGCTTCCCGAGCACAGTGTGCTATTGAACCCTGACTCTCAATACTTATAGCCTGCATCAAGGACTCAGGGGCTACTCTATGTGGTCCTCTGCAAGAAAACACCCTGAGGCTACAAACAAAACACACAACATCCTCACACTAACACACACATGCACAGGTGTCCCCTGTGTATAAAAGCATGTTGTTTTTCATAGAGATGTTGGTCTCACTCTACTGCTCATGTGAAAGACAACACAGAGCTTCAGCTACACATGTCTCTCCGTCTGTTGGCCACAGAAGAGGTGGTCACCCGCACATCATCATCATCTAGAGACCACCGGGTTACGTGAGGAATCTTAAATATGCCCGCATACATTTGCACTGCTCCTCTTTTCGTCTCTCTCTCCGTTCATTTCAAAGAAAATATTGAATATCCAGCAATGTTCATCTAAAATATGGAAATGCCTACATACTTATGTATTCCTCGCCCATAATTTCCTGCATAATTTGTCACATGAAATTTACAAGGACATTCCAGCCACCGGCCGTAAATTGGATATGCCCTAACCCAATATATTTTCCTTTTCAGCATGCCCATAGTTGGATTCCTGCAGTCAGAAATTATGAAGGGAAATTCTACTTGCTTTATCTGTAAAGTGCCATTTTCTGCTCTTTGCGCAGATATCAAAACACATCAGTGAATATGGTCATAAATCAGTCTGTGAGTGCTGTTGCATTGCACAGTGTGGTGCTGTAGCAGCCCACTGTGCCATCCTCTTTTGGAAAGAAAAGTGTTCCACCTCAGCAGGTCCTCCCCCTCACCTGAGTCTGTCTACTGAATCTTTCATCAAGAGGAGCTTTTCTCTCTCTGTCTTTCTCTCTCGCTCGTTTGCTCCTCACACACGCATATGCACATACACACACATAGATGCACCTGAAGGCACCTGTTGAATCTTTTATGGGGTAGAAATTCCATAGGTCCGCTGGTGGCCCGCAGTATAGTGAAACTACCCTGGACTGATCTCCCTCCCTCTGTTTCTCTCATTTTCTCTATACACACTGTATATCTCACGCACACACAAACACACACACATGTAGACGCTTCCACAGCCACTGCAGGGTCAGAGAGAGTGATGAGTGGGCTTGAGCTGTTAAATCTTTTATGGGCAGGTGAAAGAATCTTATCTGACACGCAATGTCCGACCTTTTCCCTGACCTCCACATTCTTTCCCACTTTCCTTCTCCATTTCCCCTCCTTCCACTCCCTCTGTGAGTAGACTCCATCATTTTATTCTCTCCTTCCCATGTGCTGGTAAACCATGACAATGAATTAATGAATAAAAGTCATGTTAAGCTAACGCAGTGTGCACGCATGTCTCTGTGTGTTGTGTCCCTGCGCTGTAGAACCCAGACATTGTGCTGGTGCACTACCTGAATGTACCGGCAGTGGACGATAGCGGGAAGCCATGTGGTCCTGTCCTCTGCTCCATCAACACAGACAGGAAGGAGTGGGCCAAATGGAGCAAGGAGGAGCTCATTGGACAACTCAAACCCATGTGTAAGTTAGCTTTCCTGTCATTTCAGTGCTCATCTCCCTCCTACACTCAAGCTCTCTTGTTTCAGCCCGCACACTTTTCCTAAACCTGGGCTATGAGTCACCTTGGGTCAACAAAAATACCGCTTGTCATGCAGCAGTGATGATGAAAAGGTGATGTATCCCAGCAAAGCCACAAAATTAATTTGTAGCAAATCCATGTGGTAAATTTAAAGCACAGATAATTTTGTTGACTGCCTTATTTGTAGGCTTTGTAAACAACTTGGCAGCAGAGTGGGGTAGAGTCTGGAGCTGAGCCATTTTTATCAGATGAGACAACAGGTGATTTCAGCAGTCCATTGGAGAAGATAGAAAAAAAATCTCTGTTGCATCAAGGGGAAATATTTAATCTTGGCAGTGTTAATAATTAAGCAAAAACATCTTATTGATATATTGATGTGAAATCCTTCTAGGCACGTCTCACCACTCAGCAGCCGTCTTGGCATTGCCCTTGGGCAGTTATTTGAGCCAACAAGACCAGACCCCTATCGAAATGAGAAAGCTGTATCTTCACTCTTAACAATGACCTTGACCTAAAAAAATGCATGTATAGGTATCTTAATTCAAATTTGATAAAAGCTGCTTAAATAGTTTGGTGACTTTGCTCCAAATTAAGGTTCAAAATGCCTTTTTTCCCCAAGTTATAATTCTGGTACGCATACACAAGGTTTCATGTCACCAACTTTTCCTAAGGCTCAATCCAAGGTGCCAACACAATTAGCTAGATATGTTTCCTTTAGCTGTTGCAAAGCAGATGATTGCCTTTTGGGGAGAAGGGGGTAGGATGTGTGTCATACAACCCTTATCTCGTACCTTCTCTGATAAATTGCTGAAGGTTAAGATAAATCCATAAGCCAGAAAGTGATGATTTTTTCTTACAAAACGGTTTGCCAAGCATTAGCAGTGGCCTTGTCCCTCTTGTTAACATGATAAGAGCACCTTACAAAGTAGCGCTATGTTCAAAGACAGCAGTGTCCTTTCAAAAGCCACCTTTTGAAACGACATTCAGTTAATACATACCATTCAGCCAGGCTTTAGATTTTTAGTTTGTGATAGTTCCAACAGTCAGCACCATGCTGCCACCTAGAGGCAGATACACCTTTCACCCATGAAAAGGAGGAATAGAGGGAAAGAAGACAGAGGTGCCCAAAATATCCAGCATGTATTATTCATAAATGAGCATCAGAGGGTAGATAACTCCAGTGCACGCACTAATACACGTACACGAACACACTTACCTCATCTCACCAATCTTTTGATCTGGTTTGGAAGGGCAAATGAGGACAGCAGCCCAAAACTAAGTGCTTGTTGGCTGAAGTAGCACCTCACTTCACACTCTCTCCACTGACTCATGTTCCCTCTCACTTCTCTACCTGCCCTCATTTGCGTACACAAAACAGCTTCATGCTTTTTCCTTTTCTAGTGCTGCTCTCTTGATCACTGACTTGATGCCTCTGTGGTCATAGGGAGTTTTATGTGCGTTAGGTTTCTGAAATTTAAAATATTTGGTATTTGGTTTTTTTTTTTACTCTGAATATTAGTCAGTTAAATCCCAAATATGTAAATCAAGACATCTAATTTACAAACTGTATATACTTTCAGAATTGAAATGTCTTGCAAAAGAAAA
>JAPQLA010000012.1:19892833-19912886 GCA_029822935.1 Naso vlamingii | reverse complement strand
CTGGGTGTCAGAACATGTTGGTGCTGACGTATGCCAGGATCTGGCTTACTGATAAACGCCAGTATTGCTTATTGCATAAAACAAAACTGGTTTAAGCCCATACACCGGACCGAACCGATAAAACCCGAAACCTTCTCAAGCCTACTGTAGAACATCGTATATGATCGTAAAAGCCCTTACTATTAGGCTTAATGTGCAAAGAACCCAACTTCTTCTTTATCGTCGGTGGAAACTGATGTGATGTTATTTTGAAAAGTTCCACACAAATCATTGACACACCGTACACACACACTGCACACGTTTTTGTCATCAATCAGAAACCTGAACTCAGGTTTGCACACACAATTTCTGATCATATCCAGGATATATATCGTGGCGTTGCCAGCAAGCAGAGAGCAGTTGTGCTCATTCATGGTTACACTGAGTGCGTCCCTCCTCTCCGTTTACTGCAAGCAGAACAAGCCAGAGTTTAGTGGGGACCAGTTGAGACATTTTCTTCAATAAAAAGGTTTGCTCTCAGTAGAGATGCTTTTATGTTTCAATGCTTTCATACAACTGACTTTTGAAATGACATTGGTCATGCTTGTTTTGTTGTTAACTGCTGCTGCTGATCGTGTCTTGCCTTGGATTTGCTCCCAGCACTGATTTGGACTGCCGCTCAGGGCCAGGCGTCTTTCATTCCCAGTCTCCTGTCTGGGATGGGGGCCAGATGTTTAATGCGAGAGATTCATCTGGCTCAAAAGAAGTAGTTAATTGCTGTTTGCCAAAATGAGAAATGATTGCTAAGGACTGCGGAGGTCAGGTGTCCAGATGGCCAGTGGTACGAGTGTGTGTGTCTCTTGTGCAGCTGGTTTTGTCTGCCCTGTCCCTCTCTCGTCCGAATTAGATGCAACCTTGAAGGACATTACTCGTGCCCTAACCCTGCCCTCCCCTATCCTCCCTCCCTCCCTCCCTCCTCCAGGGTTCCTGCACACCCCTGATGGTGGCCACCCTGCACCCACCCTCAGCAGGCATAGCCCCCCAGTATTCTCTGCCCCTCGGGCTGGGCACCGGGGTGGGTCGGCCCACCCTCCTGGAGCACACAGCCACAGTGCTGGTAAAGCAACGATGACGTTCCTGAAGGAAGACATGCACATGCACACTCCCTCTACAACTAACAATGCCATCTCTCTCCTGCCCCACTTTCCCTTTTCTTGTCATTTGTTTGCAACTTTCTCCTCCTCCTCTGTGCCACAAGTTGAATGGGGCTGGTCTTCATTTTACGGATCATATTTCTCAATTTGCATTTTGAGACGCAGACTTGTCATGGTTGTCTGAATCATGGTTGGTCGATGCTTATTTGTAGGAAAATCAAATATTTTTTTCAGTCAGGTATCACCATATTCTTTTTGGTATTCATTTTTTTCAAATTCCCCTTGGTGATTTTAAATCTGAATTGACCAAATTTGCAATCTCTTTCCGCTCCAAAGGAAACCCCCTCCATACGCCATTCACACCCTCTTTCATTCCCTCCCCCACAGTCTTTCCCTATAGGTGTGCTGAAGGCATGGAGCGCATGTGTTGCTGCGTTGGTCTGTGCTTTGCTTGCAGCTTCTCTTGTCCTGTCCTTCCTTGGTTTCAGCAAAGGAGATTGCTGCTACAAAGCCCACTAAAAATCCCTTATTGATCAGCCCAACTCTCTGACACACATCTTTTTGTTTCAGCCCCAGAACATGTGGCATGCCTTTTCCCAAGACAGCTTATCAGCAGACTGTGTGGCATCAGTGAACTAAACTCATTTTCCTTCCTCAGTGTTTCTTCTTTAACAGGCGCCATGGTTCTGTGTGTACATGTCTTTATACCTGATCTAAAGTGTTTACAGTGCGTCATTGTTTGTGCTTTGCATGATATCATCTCGTGCATTTGTTGCAGGGCAATGCTATGATAAGGGAATGGCTTGGGAAAGATTGCTCGCTCATCTGGCTTTGTGCTTTTGCCTGTAGAAGAGATTGGCCAGTTGGTGTTCCTTATTTCTCAGCATGGCTCAGTTTGTCCGGCCCATTCCAGCACTCAGATCATTTTTGTTCATTCAGTGATATCTACTCCTTGATATTTCATGTGCTGAAGTGTGAGTTTCTGTTGTTTTTCCTCTTTTTTTCTCAGCAGGCTTGGCCCACTGGCACCCAACAGATCCTTATCCCCTCATCATGGCAGCAGGTCCCAGGTGTGGCCATCCACAGCTCTGCCCACCAGTCAAATGTGGCTGAATCGCCTCTGGAAACCCTTGATGCTCCTACACAGCAGGGCCACAGCTGGAGGTGGGCCAACCAAAGACTGTTAGAGCCAAACAAATAATAAAAAAAGCGTAGGAAAAATTTTCTCAGTCTTTTGCTGTCAATTCATGCCGTTACATTGACCTTACTGAAACACAGGAAAAGTAACTTCAGTCAAACACGTTGGACAAAACAGCAGTCTTTGCCTTGATGTTTACTGTTCTCATTTTCCCAGTGGCATCCACCACTAACTTGTCTTTGAACCTAAATAGGAGTACAACCCAAGCCAGGAGCCAGCAGGAGAGGAAGAAGGTGAAAGCCAGACGTGGAGAGAACAGAAACAGGTTGGTGTAGCCCTGCAGTTTACATCTCTGATGTATGATTTATTTTTGAGCAGTCATCATGTGTTTAAGCTGTCGCGCCAAATGACAGATGGCTAAAAAGAACTGATATCACACCAAAAGCACAACCGGCAACTGTTTATCACTTCATTTTTTGTGATAGATTTGTGATAGCTTTTTTTAGAAGATATTTTTATTGCAACTTTCCGAGTTTTTCTTTTTCTGCCCAGTTGATTTTTTTTTTTTTTAATTCCCAAGTGATACAAGACTTTGGGACTCACTTTGATTTTGTTTCTCTGTCTAGGGGTATATCAACTGCATCGTTACTCAGCAGCAATGGTGTGACCCCGCCCACCTCCAGCGCCATGCTGTCCCAGCCAATCATTATCTCCGACACACCCAGCCCGGCCGTCAGTATTATCACTATTCACAGTGACACCGACACTGAGGATGAGCGCAAATTCCATCCTGCCAGGTGAGGATAAGAGCCTCCTCTGCATTATTTAGTGTTTTATTGTTTGTTTTCTGAGCAGGGATTTCTGAGGGTCCCATTGATTTTATTTCGTTCACATAAAGATTCAACAGTTACCATCTCACACTACCGTGATAAAGGACCAGTGAGAAACAGAGCTTGTTTGAGTGAGTTAGTTTGATAAACCCGTCTCATCTTTTTTACAAAACAACACTGTTTGTCTGTTCACAGTGTTGGTCTGAGCCAGCGCACTAACGTTATCAGCTGCGTGACGGTGCACGACTCGGACTCCTCCACAGCCAGTCCCCTGACTCCTCTGCCCCGCACCCTGAACCCAGCGAGCACTGCGTCATCGCGCCAGGCCAAATCTCTGGCAGTGGTGGCACCCTCAGTCAAAACCCAGGGCTCTGAGAGAGGAGCAGTTTCACGTGCACGCACAGAGACTGGTGAGTCGCTCATCACCCACTGCTGTCTGTGTGTGTTTTGTGTGTCAAGCGGTGAAATTTAATAATACTTTGCATCTTATATTCACAGTGAACTACATGAAGCCGAAGAGATCATCCAACCGACAGCCGTGCAGCTCAGGGGAGAACACGGAGCTTCACGGTCTGGTGTCGAGCCAATCGCACCCTTTAAACCTCAGCCAGGTGAGTTGGCTTTTATTGGTGGTGTTACTGTTTTTGACTTTTATGTGTGCCGTTCCACTGAACAGCTCATTGTTTTGATGTGTTGACAAAGCATTTGTTTGATAAAATGAGGTGAACACTTGATTGGAAAGGGTAACAATTGCAGCCAAGTTCCTGTTTGGACTGGAATTTGTGTCACTACAACTGCAAGTTATATAATGTTTGCCCTCATAGGACAAAAACCATGACTTTATATTTACCCTTTAACATCCTAACACCAGCATTTTCAGAAGGATTCTTTAACTCTGGTTATTAAAGAGTTAATATGCATCAGACATTTTTACTGTGACAAAACTTTTTCTTTTCTTTTTTTTTTTTTTTTAAATAATAGAATAACAAACTTGGGTTCATGTAGTCCAGACTGCTCTCTGCTGGACAAATGTTGTAACTGCAGAGTAGTTGGTAGATGACCTAAATAAGACAGTGTTTACTAACCACAGTTCTGTTTGTCCACGTCCCCCAACCTTTGTGCAAATACCAATATATCTGGCTATCACTGCAGGTATCATCTTATCACAGACAGCTTTTATAAGCAGCTAAAGCTATGAACAAATGATCAACAGGATAGGAGGGAGCAAAAAATGGACATTTCTGCTCCATAAAATACTAATTTTCCTGTTTTTTTCTGTTCTTCTTGCTTTTTTCTTGTGAAGAAGAGAGGAAATGCACACTAGGACAAAGAAACTTTGTTCTGATGTTAACCACTCACAGCCAACACACTTGAGCAACCTGTGACAAGAAGTCACAAGTAGGCATGGGGAGGAATGAGGGGAGGATCATTAGTCAGAAACATTACGAACCACTCATTTCATGTGCAGAAGCATTAGCCGCCTCAGTTCTTTAAATATTACCCATGCACCAGGCTGTGCACTCCAACTTTGCTCAAACACTGAAAGATTTATTATGAATTTTACTAGAGATTCCAAAGATTGATCTTTTTATTAGGCTACATTTGACATAGAATTCATAAAAAACATTTCCCTTTGAAGAATGATAAAATAAAGTCTGGAGTTTAAATGCTTTACTCATTGTAAACATCATTAAGCTTCATAGAAAAGTTGAAATGAACTGATAGAAAATATATACTTAAAATACTCAAAGATAGAGCAGAGTAACATTTAATAGGAAAGAATCTTGAAGTAGCTTAAGGAGAAAATGTGAAAGTGAAAGTATATGTTGAGATAAAGTTCAAGAGCTTTACATTGTTTTATCTTCAGTCTGTAGGTAATAAAGTGTTTATGATCACTCAAAGAGAAGAAAGTGAGCAGCATACTGTACAAGTTATTTTCTGCCTTCTTGTTTATGCATTAATCCTGATGCTGTTGGTTTTTTCAGGTTCAGCCAGTGGTTTCTTCATCTCAGGAGCGTTCCCACAGTGACTCATCTTTGCGCCGCCAGCAGACGTTCCCTCCAGCTGTCGCGGCCTCTCACTACAGCTTCCCCGAGGTGTCCGCCCTGGCCTCGGCCTCAGCCGCTGGCCCGAGCCTGTACACGTACCCAGCCTCCACCGCCCTCTCCTCGGCTTCTCAGGCAATGGAGCAACTGTTGGGCCGCAGTCACGGTGGCCACGGGCACTCCCCCTCCGCCTATGCAGCAACATACACCTCATCTTCCTCCTCCTCCTCCAGGAGGGACTCGGCCAGTCGGAAGGATTCTGTCAGTAGTCTGCTGCACGGCCTCCCTGCAGCCTACCAGCATCAGTTTGCCACTGGTTCGCCCTACGTCAGTGTGACGCCCCGGGCCGAGGCTTACAGTGCCTACCAGCTCAGCCCCAGGCGCCTCACACAGTACCCCTACCTATAGGGAGTTGCACAGCCCCGCTTTGAACAAAGAAAAAGAAAACATCTACTTCCTCACACATTCTCACAAAGGGACATTTAAACTGTATTTCCAGTAGAATAACTGTTTGTCTCTTATTTGTTTGCTGCTTTTGAATTCCAGGGCAGCATTTCACCTCCAACTCATTCACATGCTCTTTTGGACTGTTTTAGTGTTTTTGAAACGTTCTTTGGTATTATTTGATATCGTATCAGTTAATTTTCCCTTAAATATTGTTTATAGCTCATATTTTATCCCCATCTTACCCAGATGTACAATTAAGGTATTGTGGTAAATGTATTTTACTCTTGTTTATCTCCAGGTTTTGTGTAAAGAGAGATTATCCTCCTGTCACAAGCTGAAAATGACACTTTAAGCGAGCTTCGAGACGCCTGACTCGCATGGCTAGTGAAGGGCTAGCTGAGAGAGAGAGTTACATGTCATTAGTTTTTCACAAGCCTCATTACAGAGTCTTCACACTAATCCAATGAGGCCCCGTGTTTTTACCTAACATAACAATGACTGTACCTTTAACCATGTCTGTTTTATTTACAAATATGTCTTTTACTATGTTTAAATTATGTTTTGTCAGTGTGAGGTAGGAAGAGAGAAGTCCGTAAAGATGTCGAATAAGAGTGTGTTTAGAAACTGTGATGCATACATATTTAATTTAAGTGCACATGTGATAGTCTGTTATTGTAGTGACAGTGTTTAGGCAGGATTAATCATGTCCTTATGCAATAGAAACTTTAAACTGCATCAACTGAGTGCTGAATGTATTTATGAAGTACAGAGGAGTGGGATCACCATCCTGAAGAATGACGTGAAAAGCTTTTGTTTGAAATTGTTTTAAAAGAAACTTCTTCCCTAGTTTCTGCCCTTGAACTATGAAAGAAAAAAAATCACTTTCACATGAACTTAGAAATATTCTTGAAAAAAAAAAAATCACTTTCACATGAACTAAGAAATATTCTTGATCTGTGCATCCTGACTGTGTAGGACCTGCCCATCACGAGAACTGATATATTGCCATTTTTTACTGTTTTATACTGGGAGGGGAAAAGCAGAACTTCCTCAAGGTGTAACGAACTACTCTGCTGTACAATGAAAGATGAAAATAAGAATGCAAATGCCTTCTGGTCGGTTGCTAAATATCTGATGAGAAGCTTTAACTTTAGCTGTTAAGTCTCTTACAAAAAGACAGTCAAAGGTGGTGCTTTTGACTTGATAGACAGCTTATTCCCCCCCATTTAAATGTGTAAAAGTGGCCATTTTTAGGTTCAGTCTTGTCTAAGTATAATGTATTGAAATTGTTTGTTTTTCACATATGGATTACCACAGTGTGGAGATACAACAGTCGCACTGTTAGTGGTGTTTAAACTGACAGACCCGGAGCTGTTTCCTGCCACTTAGTCAAGGAGGTGAATCTCGGCATGGTTTCTGTGGGTTATGGAAGCTTTTAAGTAAATCCTTCCCTGTTGTGTTTGCATCAGTTTTGTGTTGTAATGTCTGAATATTTAACTGTATTTCATCTTAACATAGTATAGTTAAGAGGCTGTTTGGTAGAACTAATTCAGGGAAAAAGGTTTCAGCTCAAATAATCCACTGTCACTGTTTTCAATAAAATAACCACAAATCCAGAACGGTTTGTTTGCATTATTCCTCACCGCCTGTTCCCACATTTAATCATGGATGCACGTGTCAGTTTCCGTCATTTTAAACTAAATCAGCCAATGAAAGAGAAGTGGTAGTTGTTTTGTATGAGCTTTGAAATGCTTTATGTGATCTGAAACAGCTGCTGATGTTTGCTCAGGCAATAAAACTTTAAATTGGGGGCTATTCACAGCATTTTTTCCGGGTACATAAACCAAACACGTTTCATCTGCCTACAAACACTTTGAGGAAGCACAGCACGGGAGGGTTTGTTTTTAACTCCACTTGCTCTCATGCTTGCCCCATAATCCACACCTTCCCACTGAACCATAAACTCCTGATGTGTTAGATATCAAAAACTATCAAGAGCAAAGAGGTGAAAAGTAAGTGTAAGTATTCCACCTGACTGTAAACAAAGACTAAAATACATATATGTAAAGCAAGTTAGATTTTAAACAAATTTATAAACTGATTTAAAGTGAATTAGTGTATTTCTGTTTTGCATACAAAACATAATTACAGTATGCAGTATAAAAGTGCAATACTGTCCACACCAATGATTAAATTTTATAAATAAAATTTGTAGTAATTTGTTTTGCAGAAAGCAACATGACAGAGAAAGAAGTTGTGACTGTATTATTGCAGTAATAAAAAATTTGCAAGCTAATAAGATCAGGATCAGTAACTTTGCATCTGTTCTAAACACACTGTGCTCTTGGTGCAAAGCTTGTATGCAAAAAACTTCATTAGAATCACTTTGTAGGCTGTTTCTTTTATTAACATAGTGAGATGAGTTTTGAGCTGTATAATGCAAAGCTTTGGGTTTGAGAAAAACTTTTCGTTCACAGCTTAAGTGTCCCTGTAAATGTTTATAAAGAATATTTAACTTGGCTCGATAAGCTAAAGCAAATATAATAAATATATAAAGTAAGACTGCGGGAGAAAATGTTTATACAAGTGTGGAAAAAATGGTGACCTTTTACTGCGGCGAAACTCGTACATCAAGGTGAGATTTTTGTTTTTTATTTTTTATTTGTAGTTTTTGACTGTGATGATCCACAGTTCAAGAATCATATTTAGGCCTATGCAAATCAGAGACGTAAAAACACTGAGAATTTCAATTACTAGCAGCTTAGCACCCAAAAAATGTAAACAAGTGAAATATCAAGACTACACTACCTGCACTATTAGTGTAAATACAAATTTTGCATTTTTAAAATATGAAATATTTAAATTAGTAATAGTGTAATCTGTTTTATTATTATTATTATTATTATTTAGGGAACCACATACCTGTATGACGCTTTGTGTCTCACACATTTTACACCAATCGGCATTTGAAATTTCACTACTTAACTCTTGATTCCCATTTGTGTTGAACTTATATTTTATTCTCCCCTAAGGCTTTACAAAAGGCTGAGAAGACCTAAGATTTAACCTGATAAGTATCTACTACAACCTTGATTATGTCATTCAATTTATTTTTAGGATCAGTTACCTATTTACTAAAATAACCCTGAATTTGTGAATATCTTAAAAAATATATATATTGTTTTTCTAATCCAGATGTCGGTTTTAATTCTTAAAGTTTTAACTCTAGAGCAGCAAACACGGACACCACAGATAGTTTTTTTTAAATTTTATTAAATCGCTCCTCATCTTTGGATACAAGGATATTGTTCTTCATGTGTCAAACAGTAACTCTTTTAAAATGATGTCTAACATTGAAGTGTACATAAATGTAGTAGAAAAAAAAAACTAAATCTGAATGCCCTCGTGGTTTTATCTTCCGAAGAATTTGTGCGTAAAAGTTTGGATGAGCGCTACGGATCACAATCCTTCATGTCCATTCAATTTCGTCACAGATTTACCAAAACACGGCTGGGCAATACGACAAGAAAACGTATAGGCCTATAAATAACTTGAGATAATATTGATTTACAAACACATTATATAATAATAACCAAAAAAAAGCTTCCCTGAAACCACAGATCACGTGTTTAAAATCAAAATGAGCTCTTCATACCTAATTCTTGTTGATATTTCACGTATCCAGTAAAGACTAAAAACAGTGTTTCATTCACAGTTCAAAGCTGTTCCGCTGAGTGCGTCCTTGGAGTCCAACAGAAAACGAGCTGTAACGCGCACTGTACAAAACTTCACGCGAAGCTTCTCCTGCCTTCGCTCCTCGTGCAGACACGAGCAGCGGCCTGCAGATGTGTCTGTCCATGACCTGCAGCTGCGGCCATGCAAACCGTTACGGGAGCTGTTGCCGAGTTCAAACAGGATGAGAAATGGAGATGATGCGATCCTCCGCCATTAAACTGTCAGCATCCGTCCATCTGGCGTGCGTGCAGCGCCACACAGCTGAACAGTTTTTGGAGTGTCGACATGAAACGAGACTGATGTGAACTGGGGCTAAAGAGGGACACAAACATGTGTTTTCTATTAGGCATGTATATATGAAACAACAGTGAACTGCTCGGTTATTGTAAAAACTGAGGCCGTCTTTAAGATAAAGCCCTACTTACAGCGTTGAATCAATAAGTTGGTTCTTTGCGGCTTTTAAATTCTTCTCTGATGCATCCTTCGCCCTCTGCTGCTCCTCCGCAATCTGGTCCCAGATAGCCGTGTTGACCCACAGGGACCCGGGCAGGGTGAGGCTGGCCCGGGTGCAGGTGATCCAGCGGCACAGAGGGCAGGACACGGTGCGGATGACGCCGCTCAGCTGGGACAGTTTCTCCAGGCACGGTGCGCAGAAGGTGTGATTGCAGTGGAGGACGCGCGGGATGCGGTCGCTGCGGGAGTACTCGTAGCAGCACACGACGCACTCGAGCTCTTCATTTACCAACATGGTGACCGAGCGATGCAGACTCAGTGTGTTTATTCACCAGACAACCTACAGCACACACCAAGACACAAAATATCACATCAGATATTCAGCACAATCATAAGGAGAACGAATAAACCAAACCGCTCCATTATTACAACACAAAAACATCTTTTACAGGAATTCTCACCTGTACTTTGAGGATCAGTAGTGGCGTGCTTTCCTGCTGACGTCCTGTTGTGTCAGTGAGCTTGTTTTGAAATGAGTGTCTGTTCGGCTTCGGCGCCTTTTAAAGTCACACCTGACGTGCCTGGTCTTGTCACGTGTGTGGGCTCAAACATTTCCAAGGAAGCGCTGCCGGCAGCTACACACAGTTCCGTGGAATTCCACTTCAGTCTATAGTGTTGGCGAAAACATGCGCATGACCTCCAACCGGTTTTGTAGTCCAACAATTAATGCTCTACAAGCAATCACGTCTTTATTGCAATGATAGGGTGGTTTTGTTGTTGTTGTTTAAAGAATCAGTCTCTGAAGTAGATAAACTTTTAACCCTTGTGTGGTGTTCCGGTCTGTGGGACCCGTTTTTAAGTTTTTACCTAAAGCAGGGGTCTTCAAACTTTGTCAGCCCAGGAACCCCTTGATTGATAGAGAAACAGAGCAGGGACCCCAGATTTATTTAAAAAAATAAAATAAAATAAAAACTGTTGTATTTTAAGACGAGCCAAGTGTTTTTAACCTATTTTATTCTCAGTCATGATCGTATTTGTAAAAAAAGCAGCTTATTATTGCCCATTAATATGAGAGTTTACTTTAATCGAGTTTACTGAATATAATTTTTGTCCAAGTTAAAAAAAAAAAAAAAATTCCCAGGTATAAATTATTTTGACGAAAATTTTTAACTATTTTCGGGGACTCCTGCTGCACTTCCACGGACCCCCTAAGGGTCACAACCCCCTGTTTGAAGACCACTGACCTAAAGAAAAAGTAATTAGCCTGTTGTTTGAACCGCAGACTCACTGGCCTTGGCTCATTTTCATTGAAGAACATATTTACCCTTGTGTGGTGTTCATGTTACTCAGCAAATATTTGTGGGTCTGGTGGACTTACCACATTACTGGGTTTTAAATCAACATGGCTATGTCAATTCATGTACAAATACTTAACAGTTGTTTAATAATTTTTTAGTAGATTTTTTAGTTTTGCTTAATCCCAACTACATTCAATATGGATGGGAAACAAGGTTAATATTTGCCATTTACATCTGTTGGATCACATTTATGAATGAAAGTGCTATTTGTTTTTGTAATAAAAATGTAATTGAAAGAAAAAAAAAAGCATAATCAAGATATTGGTGGAAAAAACATGTTTATTTTGAACAAATATAAATGAAACAAAGTTGTTGTTTTTTTTTAAACCCCTGTTAACGTCTACACTAACCCTATTAGACAGATACAGTGTTCACATTGGTCTACACAATACATCAGCCTATTAAACACACAGCCTTTTCATGCCAGCCTATACAACATGAGGGGCAGTGTGTGTTTTGCATATGTTTTTCTTGCTCTTGATGCATGTATAGGGTGTCTCCTGTCCATCTTGGGCCCAAACACATTGCAGTTTTTTCTTGTTGCCACTGTCGACTGGCCTGCTGGTGCTGTGACTGGCTGGTAACAGGATCCTTTGACGCTGGCTGATGGTCGATCTTGTCTTCTTCTTCATACTCACTGTCTGACTCTGAATTGATGAAAATGTGATCCTCATATCCTGACAGCTCCTCCTCTTCATCGTCTTCCAAACCTTTCCTCTCTTCTAAAATCATCTGTTAAACCCTCTGAGCAGACAGTCTTTTCGGTATCTTCGTCAACTGCAATATGCAGCCGTGCAGGCAAAGCTATTTCTTGGTTGTGTCCTGTCCCCAAATTTGCAGCTGGGATAGAGTGTGAAAAAAATATAATAATGGTTCACAAAAGACAGAGGGTAAAATGTGTGGGAATATGGGAGCAGATGGGTGTCTGCGCTTGAGATAGACTAAGAATTCTGCAACCTTGTGTGAGACAGCAGAAGGGATGCACCCAACCCCACCCAACACACACACACACACTACTAGCAGGCCCAGGCAGAAGGAGAACAGAGTAAAAGTACACAACACCTTCAATTTCCATATTATTACCACCCTCGGGTCTGCTGGACCCGAACACCAGGTATGTAATATAAATGTGTAGGGGGGGCTGAGACATTAAAAATGTGTTATTTAAAGTTTGATTTATCACAGAAAAAGGTTTTCTAAAAGGCCCCGTCAAGCAGGGTAATTTATTTGCATTTACTATGAAAACATACAATGTCACACAAGATTAACCGAAGCATGGAAATCTGGGTACTTTTGCTGTATAATCACACAAACCCACTCCCATCATCAGCAGTTTGTCTGTTTTAAGATGGTGCCAAGAAAAGAGCTATAGAAAGGCAAATTTTCTGCTTTCAGACCATTTCTGTTGAAACATAAGATACAGAGTAGAACCATCTTTACTAAATGCAATGCACAACAGTAATCCATCAGCAATTATGTGAGCCTGTCTGAGTGTTTGCCTGTCCTACCTGGACGTTTCAGGAACCGAGACAAAAAAGCAGACGTCTCCTTTGTGAGTAAAGAGAACGAAACAAAGAAAAAATTATCAAAAAGATCATACAGAAAAAATGTTGGTTCTCTTCACACGTCTCTTTACCTCAACCAGTACAGATTGGTGCTATACAGGTCAGCTAAGCCAATTTTAAAAAGGTCTCTATTTACTTCTGTGCGGACACGGGGGTCACTGCTTGGCTCATGGGTTGAGAGGAGAGAACTTCTGGACTCACTTCAAACTCTGAGCATGTAGAAGGAGTTATTTCACAGACTGACAAAGCAGGTTTGTGTCTTTAAGCTTATCCCTACACACACACACACATACACACAGACACACACACAAACAGAGATATAAATACACCTCCCAGTACTTGTATCGTTAAGTGCTGACAAGAGTATCAGATTCTACTTGTATCATATTTTTGCTGCTTTTTGGATTTTTTAAAAACAATTTATACTACTCTTTTTCATCTCTTTCCTTCTCACGTAGTCTTGGAGTTGTACACATCTTCTTGGTTCACAGCTGTCACTGATAAGCTTACACAACTCTTTCATTTCCTAACTAATTCATCATTTTTCCTGCTGTTTAACAAGGAACTACAGGCTGTCAGCATGCTCCATTGGTGTGGAACGGGGAGAAATATTTTTGTTATGCTGGAAGCTATGAGCATCTCCATCTGCAGAATAATCTGCTTCCTAAGAACTGAAAACTGTGAGGGTTTTGAAACGGAAGCTAGAGAAACTGGTTTTGAGCAGCAGCTTCCTGTTAATGAAATCGGATGCAACTGCACTATAAAAATAAGCTTTAAAAAAACAGATGTTCAAATTAAGTTTAAGACACTTCAAAGGCGCAAAACTGATTCAGATAAATCACAAAATTCGTCTTTGCGGCTTTCTTCTAGCATCAAGTCACATCCAGAAGAGTCGTTAATCTGATCAGTCATTAACAACCAGGAAACACTTTGTATAGAGGTGATGGGCGGAGGGAGACCTACTTACATGTTATATAAACAAGGTTTCCACAGGAAGTTCATACTAGTGGAGAAGAGCAACGGTGCCTGTCATTTCACCTCAGCAAATCATATTTCTATGGCTGTGACGAGCCTTCAGCATGGTGCAACAACCAGTGACCTGTTTACACAACCTCAGTTCTACACTCTACCACAACCCATGAGCCAAGTTTGTTGCAGCTGCTGACATAAACCACTGAAGCACAGAGTGGATCACAACCGTTTTATTAAGCCCCTCCAATCCCTACTGCCACTCCCGCCCACACCCCCACCTCTCCTCAATCCTTCCTGGGTGGGTCGGCTTTGAGTTTCCATCTTCCAAAGTCCATGGTGGTGGTGGTCGTGGTGGTGGTGGTGGTCGTGGAGGGGTTTAACCTGGGACTGAACATCCCTCCCCCACGTAGTGTGTTTGTAGAATGTGGAGTCCATTATCTGGCTCATCTGCAGGGGGGAGCACCGCCCTACAACTCCTGCTCCTCTCACTCCTGCGCTATGCTCCTCAGCACGTACTTGACTGTGTAGGCGAACGCAGCAAAGCCTACGATCACAAACAGGTTGGCTAGAGCACCGCCTAGGAGTCCATGGTTGCGATTTGCCTGCTGCAGGCCAGGGGCTGGGTTGGCCCCCCCGAGCGGGACGGGACCTCCGTTGAGGGCGGGAAGGCCATAGTGGGCTTGCTGAGGGTCCCCGTCAGGCACCACATCTGGTAAGGGGAGAGGCTGAGTGCGGGCGTTTAACTCCTCCTGGGCCTTCTGTTTCTGCTTCATCTCCTGGTGGACAGAAGGAAAAAAGGAAGAATATTAGGAAAAAAAAAAAAAGAAAGAAAGAAAAAACATCTGAAAGATGACAGGAGGTCAGAGATCCCCTCATACGTACATCGACTACGTCAGGGAACAGCTCACAGAACACTTTGTCCTTGAGGTTGAAGGCCAGGCTTTGGGCTGACAGCTGTCTTTTCTGAAAAAAATAAATAAATAAAAGGATCAGTTAATAAATAAATAAAAAAAAACAGCATTTCAAACACCACAGTCTCTTGTCACCAGCATTTATAGTCATTTGAATGCACTCACTGTGTAGTCAGAAGTTTCAATGCTGCCAAGGGTGGGACCTTTCTCCACCATGAAGCTGAGCAGACCTGTGAGGATGGTGGAGACGGACCACGCAGGGTTCCATGTGTCTGGATGGAAGTCTGTGATGGACAAACATAACCTGCAGACAAAACAGGCGGCATTAAGATAAAGATGCAAAGGACAGACATCTTTTAAAACAATGACAGAAGAAGTTTTCTTAAATCTGGAATTCTCATTCAACTGATCTGCGAGAAACTTTCTTTACCTTGTATTACACTTAAATCTCCCATTTGGTGTTATCATATAGATACTCGGAGGTTTAAAGGGAAATTCCCGAGGAAAAAGTAGTTTTCCATGGTAATATCCTCCTGAAAGAAGAAAGAACAGACTGACATGTTAGACGATGACATCATCACATTGTGGGGGAGGAAAATGGTTTAAGACAAAACAAAAGTCTGACTCAGTTATGAAACTCATCCTTAACATCGCTCGGTATGACTTATCTGCTGTACATAATGGGATAAGTTAATAATGCATCAATAATTAGCAGCAAAAAATTTCTCAAATTTACAGAGCACACTTGAAGAGCAGCGGCAGTAATGAAGGTTTTACCTTCATATGGAGTTTTCTCAGGACCTCTGACTACATAGTGCCTAAAGGAGACAGGGAGAGATTTCTGTGAGTGATCACACATTTAAACAATAAAAATAAACAGCCACTTGAAATGAAAACACCATTAAATTTAAACAAGTAAAAACTCTCTGACCAAATTTAAGATGGAGGTAAAATATATAAAAAGTGCCTATATTGTTAACTGTAGTTGTCATTAGTTTATTCAGTCTTTCACCTTTGTCTGTTTTTCATATTGTCTGTTTGACTTTTTTTTTGTCACAGAGTATTTAAAGTCACTGCCACCTGAATTCACAACCGTTATCTGACCACTGCTACTACTATTAGTAATGATAATAATAAAAACAATTAAAAAAAGCCTTTGCTGGTTCTAATTCTTGATGGGATTTTGCTTCTTGCTCTTCTTGTTGCTGTGAGTCTGGTTCATACTGAGCATCAGCTTGTAGCTATTTGTTGGTATTTTAAGACTAAATAATCAGTTTTGATCAGTGATACATCAGTTCAAAGGAAATCCACTTAATAGTCATAAGTTGAAGTTTAGCAAGTAATATAAAAGCCTCACTCCAAAAGAGATTAGTTTTCAAAATGAGACTTGATATTTACCTGAGGTTAAAGCAATCTAGATAATCCACAGCCCTCACTGTAATTATGTTTTGATGGGAACCAGGTCAAGGTTAATAATTGTCTTAATCATAGACGTCAATAAATGTTTGCTCTCCAACTTTTGTCTTTCAAATGTTTCCTCTCTTGCCCAGGTTTAAACTCTAAAATAGGCTTAAGACTTCACCTGAGCTTAACTGCTTAAATAAGAAACAAATAGGACTATATGACTATAATTAGAAATAAATGAATTCTAATAGTGTATACAGTAGGGATGGGCAATGATTTTTCGAGTATTCGACTGGTCATTAACTTAGAGAGAAAAAAAAAAGAAAACAAAGGTCATTCAACTAAAATTTTGTCTGAGAAAAAGAAAAAAGTCATTGTTTTTCTTGTTTCATCAATGTCTGGAAATAACGCGATAATGACGGCTATCGCATTATTACGTGCACCAGCAGTTTCGCACTATTACCAGGCTTCAGTAAATGTGTTAAGCAGTGCAGTGTTTTTCATGTGGGGTCAGTATAGTGTTGACAGTTACCACATCTCTGTAAGAGCCAATACATGCTGCAAATCAAAAGAAGAAAGAAATCGGCAGAGATTTCTACCGTCATCAGAAAGTTCTGTGTGGAACTCCATCAAGAAAATAAATGAAAATGAGGTGCAGTGCAAACTCTGCCAGGTTAAGCTAACGTTAGCACGACTGGAGAAACTGTCACGCAGTCGTTTGACAAATGTTGAAAAAGTGTCTCCGACCACAGATTCATGGACAGCGCTTACAACTGAAGCGCACGTCACCTGCTGTCATTTTAGCAACCGGAAAACACAGCATGCTGCTCTGCAGACTGAAGCAATGCTGGAGCGGCATAATGCTGAAGACCTGGCAAACTTCTGGTGAGAGAAACAGCTGCAGCCTCGCACTTTGAGTGTTGGGTGTGCCGTTTGTGTGTGTTGGGGAGGGTGGGAAGGTGCGGCGATTTTTGAATAATTGTCATAAAATGCTGAGGGACTGTCGAAAAGCACTCGTGCTTGAAATGCCCATCCTTGGTATACAGGCAATTTAAAAAAAAAAAAAAAATTAAAAAAATCCTTATTTCTCAAGTCTGATTAGGGCCATGATAAGAGTGCACTAACAACACACAGTACAGGGAAAGAAAATATGTGCTTAAGACAAGTCATTCCAGAGAACTTCTTATCAATGAATTTATTTATGTATGAAACAGATTTAATGTCACGTGTTGGGATATCAAACCTAACCCCCCCTATTATTTGAAAGCTTTTCCACATTATTTTCCAGCAAGTACCTTGTCATGCTGAAGTTATATCACGCACACAGACACACACACACACACACAGACACACAAGGAGCACTCCACTCATGATGAGCAATGTCTGAGCAGACCCGGCTCTTGTGAAATCCACGCAGGTATCAGCCTACAAATAATGTTTAATAGAACTGGGACCAGCTATAACAGAACCCAACTCCAGTCTGACTGACAAACGAGGATGCATTACTGTGACTTCTTGTTGATGTTGTTATTTGTTGTTGCATTGTTTTGTTTTTTTTGAGCCACTGCAGCAAACGATTTTCCTCTAGTACGACAATAAAGAAACCTTGAACTTGAAC
Organism: Naso vlamingii; assembly: GCA_029822935.1. Lineage (NCBI taxonomy): Eukaryota > Metazoa > Chordata > Actinopteri > Acanthuriformes > Acanthuridae > Naso > Naso vlamingii. The sequence goes on along the minus strand of JAPQLA010000012.1, from coordinate 19,895,277 downwards.
CTCAGGGCTCTTGGGTTCATGTGGGCATGTGAATACTCTTCTCAACAATATAAGAGAGAAAACAACTGCATTTTTATTTCAATGGAAGTCTTAAGGTGAATGTTAGGGCATAGCTTGCACATGGCCAAGTACAGAAATAAAGTTTTTAAAGCTGTTAAGCACAAGAAGAAGCCAGCATGAGCATGACATCATGAATAACAGTAGGGAAACAAAAATAGCTTTTTACAGCAGCTAAACTTTGGATAAGGACTTCCCTGGAAAAGGAATCAGATATGCACGTGATTGTTTGGTTTATCTTTATTACAAATTGTTTACAACTGATGTCAGTCTTGATCACAGGATATGATTCAGATCAATCAGTTAACAGGTGATTGTTTTCTTCTTTGCTTGTTATATTTATTATTCTTTATATTTTTCTGCTATCTGTTCATTTGTTAGATATTTTCATAATGAAGTACCAAGATGTTTTTCTCCCTATCACATCTGTAAGTATAAGTAGTTTTGTTTTATTAGTCAAGGTTTTTTAAGATATCTGTCTCTGAGTTATGTGTCTCCATCCCAGATCAATAAAACACAGACACAACGTGTTCCTTCCTGGGCATTACCGTCACTACTTTTCGTTAGAACTACTTTCTACCAAAGAAATAGCTTAGCAATAGCTGTTCTGTCAACAAATTCTGATGAAGCATGCACCTGTTTAATGATGTGGGCACAGCTCACAGTCTCACATTAAGAAAAAAAACATCTCGAAACCGGCATAGTGAAACTTAAAAAGCCTAAAGTAACTTGTGTAAAAGAACCTAGTAAAAAGTGGTTCTAGTAATTTAACAAATATAAGTACATTAAATAAACATTGGAAAAAATAAATACACACACAATAAATTTTTCTTCTTGTAAAACAAAATAAAGTTAAAGAATTCATCTATGGTGTTATTTTTATCGCAAATGGTTTAAAACCCTGCTTTCAAAACTGTTGCTGTGTAATGCAATGACTTAATTGAATCCAGTACAAAGACATTTAATATTCAAATTCATAACGTAAGATTGTTGTAAATATACGCTCATTCTGAATTTAAGTCTGCAATAAACTTTCCGAAAAGTTGGGACAGAGGCATGTTTACCACGGAGTTAGAGCACTTAGTGTTTGAGAACTGAAGACACAAACTCTGAACGTTTTCAAAGTGAAATTCTTCTCAGTTCCTGCCTGAAATATGATTTTAATAGCTGAACAGTCCGGGGTTTTCCTTTGTTGTATACGTTGCTCACTAACACACCACTACATCATCACAGATGTTGGCTTTTGACCTTTGTACTGATAAATATCTGGACGGTCTGTCTCCTCTTTAGCCTGGAGGACAAGTTGTCCATGATTTCCCAGAAATAGCTGAAAATGGACTCGTCAGACCACAGCACACTTTTAGGTTTTGTGTCAGTCCTTTTTGGATGAGCTCAGCTTAGAGAAGTTGCATTTCTGAATGTTGTAGATGTGTCTTTTTTCTTTGCCATGGTAGCGACTTAACTAGCATTAGTAGAAGCAGCTATTGACTGTGTACACCAGCAACAACCTTTTTTTTTTCAAAAGTGTTTCAGAGTTCATGTAGTAATATCTTTATACCATCATCTTGGTTGTTAATGCAGTGTCATTGTTCACTGTTGGTGTTTGGTCTTGCCCCTTATGTGTAGAGACCTCTTTGAATAGTTTGAATCTTTTAATCATATCAAATGTAAATGATGAAAAGCCTGAATTCCTTAAAATTTTGATGAGAAATTTTTTTTTATTAAAAATTAACTGAATGGTTTAACTATTTGAAGGAGTTTTATTTAAGCAGTTATTTCAGCAGTTTTTGCCCTGCTCATACCCCATCACAATTCTATTACCTGTTACTCATGAGCCTGAGGAATGTACCAAACAGGTTTTTTGAGCATTTCATAACTTTCCCAGCCTGTTGTTAAACATGCTATAACTTGTCTGAACCGCATTGCAGGTGAATCTGTGGCAATAACCCCAATACGGGGTTATGTGACCTATCAGCGAGGCTGACATCATTACCATTACCCCATTTTGGGTTTTTTTGTTGATTTAATTTATGTTCATTGAAGTTACAGGAGTGCAGTTTGTGTTTTTGGTATGAAATATAAACACATTATATTACAGTTTGCTTAGTTATTATCTACTGACTGTCTCCCAATTTATGTTCATGGTTTCTAGAGAAACAAAAGTTTTGAGTAAATCTGCCTGGACCCTCGTTGTTTCAACTGTGATGTCTCTCGCGAAGTGTTGGAACAGAGGAGAGACTGTGTGTTAAACATGAGGGGGGTTTATTGAGTCAGTAATTATTATTAATCCAAGTATTCAGCTTGATAATTGTAGTATTTACAGATGAGGTACAACTGAGTATGATACACAACCTAAGAGACATGAGCATAAAGTAGCCTACACATTA
>JAPQLA010000012.1:19875713-19886125 GCA_029822935.1 Naso vlamingii | reverse complement strand
TTTTATTTTCTTAATATTTTTGAAAGATTATTCTAGTACATGATTAGTTTGCAGAACAGAATATTAGCTTAAAGGGAAAGAGTGGAGAACATCCCGTCCATTTTACTCCTGCATCATCCTGGAATCTGTTTTTTTGACTTTATTAGCCACGAAGTGATAATCTATACATTATTTGTTCTGTATTCTAGTTCACATTACATTGCATAAGGTTGTTATACATACTTACCCATTCTTTGACCGAATAAATACTGCAATATAGCAGCTGAGTGTTAAGACATCTTTTTCTGAGGACACAATAATCTCTTTCTTCGTACATCTAAATGTCATTTCTCCAAAAGACAGAAAAGATTCCTAACATGAAGATAGCATCAAACAGTTTCTCCAGGCTTTTGTGTGTGTTTGTGCAAGAGAGAAAGTTTTAGATGAAGACACCCGATCACAACCACAAGAATAGAGAGAATCACAGCATCACACTGATCCCCTAGTTTGACAGCCCAGGATGCTTCACTCACTCTATCCCGAACATCCTTTGGTTTAACTCTCCTGCTGCACGTGGCAACCCCTGCGGTAACAGAAGCAATGATATGTCAGTATGTATGTATGCTCACCTTCAGTGTAAATAGGAATTAGGCAATTCTGGCACATGAGAAAAATTTTCAGTGACGGTTTAAAAAAGCTTGTAAGACCACATAAATGTTTTACATGTTGCAGACACTGAATTATTCAAGGCATAATGTTGCTGTTGCAGGCTAGAAGCTCAAGCACTATTTGAAACACATAATGACTAACATTTAAGTGATCTTTAAATGAGTTGACATCATATCAGTCAATCACGTGTACACCGTCTGTATAGTTGTTTTCATGAAGTGAATCATTTTATTGCATTGAATAAGCCCAGTGCTACCCAAAGTTAATAATAAACCAGATGACACATCACCAGACTTCAAAAATAGCATTCTCCCAACATCTGACGGTAGTTCTTCATAGCTTTAATTCTTTAAATTACCATTTTATCAATTGATCATATAGAGCAACTGTTTTCTGTGAACCTTTGCAAACACACTACTGCAGTGTTGAGAGAATGTTACGCATAAGAGATGAGACAGGAAACAGAAATGAGAGCGACAAGCAGGAAGCAGGGTTAGTTCATCAATAGTTTCTCATTTTTATTGTATGCATTTTGTTTTCTTTTTTTCCCCTCAGTGCTTCTAAAGACAAGGAAGAAAGTACTCCAAAGATATCCAAATGTCAGTGAACAGAAGAACGCCTCCGAGTAGTGCAGAGCTGTGTTACGGTTCTGCGTGACAGGTTTTTTTTTGTGTGTGTGTGTGGAAAAGAATAAGAAGACAAACATAAAACAGATCAGACAGTCAGGATCCGTGACTGAATGCTGAGAGGCAGGCAGTTGGCATCGTTTAAATACACAAGAGTACTATTTACAGCAAATTTGCTTTTAACAGCACTTTTGACCACTCCTATGTCAATACACACAATGGACACAACATTTAATACTTCTGCTAGGGCGAGGGCCCTCAACAGTTTGGTCACAGTAGCATCACATCACCTCCTAGACTGGTTCTACTTGCAGTACATTGAACTATTGCAGATTATCACCTGCCATATCAAAATCTCTCTGGTCTGTCACATTTCTGTAACCTCTTTTGAACATGTGAGTACACCAACAGTGTTTCTACCACTCTGTCACTTCACAAAGCATGGTAAGACTAGGCCGTATCTACTTTGAACAGTTTCAGTTAAAAAACAAACATAAAACGGTGATATCATACAACAATGTCCGACACTTTCCCTTTAAAAGTCTTTGGCAGAGGAAAAAAAAAAAACACAACATAAAAAAATAACTAGAGTTACTTTATGTAAGCTTTTGTGGAAACAAAAAAAAAAACCAAAAAACAAAAAATAAAAAAATGAGGAAAAGGTCTCCACAGATTTGGTCCGTGGATGGAAGAATGGCACAAATGTGCAAAAAGTAAGAAACACCAGAGGGGTCATGGTGGTACATGCTTATTCCACAGGACTGCACTGCACGATGTGATCAAACCATAGAAAGATTATTTCATCATGCTCAGAATGCAAACGATGTTGAGCCTTCAAAAAATAACTCTGGCAAAGCATGCAGAGACCGTGAGCATTGCTCAGTGAGGGAAGCCAGATATATTCGTCCTTAGACCCCACTAGCGTTCTAAAGAAATGTGCTCCTTTATCTCACCACAGATATTGTAACATGGATGAGTATTTACAACAAAATGGAGGCATCAACCTGCTCCAGTTTAAGGTGAAATGTAAATCCAGTTTATACACTCCCTTAATAAACAGCAAGACTTGCTTCTCTGGTTTGTCGGCTCTTAACCTTCAGACCTTGGCAAGTTCTCTTACTTACTAGTAAACGATTAATGACCTAGATCAATCAAAAATTGGGCCATTATAACTAGAATTTCCTAAAAATGACAGAAATAATCTCTTTTGGTGTGTTTGAATGTCAATACTACACCCATACTGTGGCAATATAAGGCCTTTCCAAAGGGGAAATAAAAGCAAAATGTCTTTTGTGAGTGCTGTTAGTAAACACCTCCTATCCGGTATTCCAAGTAATCTTTTCCGATTAAAATGACAATCATTAACAGAAATGCAGGAAACCGCACCCAAGAATGCATTGCACTGGTCCTCTGGGGAGATAAACATAAATAATATAAACAATAATAGACAATAACTTGAGTAGACATAAACAATGTAAAAACTAACTGAACGTAAACAAACAAAATAATAATACTGTAGATGGGAAAAGTGCACAGTTTCTTTTTTTTTCCTTTACATAATGTAGCATAATATCATACGATTTAACTCTGTCTCTCAGTATTCTTTGACTCATGCGCTCATTTACTCATTCACTCATCAGGTCACAAAGTATCTTACAAAGCAGGCAAGGGTCTCCCCTCCACAAGCCCTTCAGTATTTTTGTCACAGTTTTACAGTGAATTTCCCCTCCTGATCCCTCTCTATACACAATAAACAACCCTGCCCACCGCTACTGTAGCTTGTCAGTTACTCATTTTCTTGTAGTAATGGAACATATACCTTTTTTCACCTCATGCCACAGCACATAGTTTAAAGTTTACCCATATAACTTCTAAATATGTGTATTTACATCTCTGATGAAGAAGAGATGGGTAAATTGAATGTCACACAGATGGTCTGGATAGATATAAAGTGTTCGGGGTTAATGCAGCCAGATCCTTCAGAGGTAAGAGCTGTTAGGCAACAGTTTACCCACACGAGAGGTTACACCACATAATGATAAGTTAGAGGATAACCCTGTTAGCAAAACACCAAAAAGCAGATGTCATTATACTGTGTGTGTCATGTAGCTAGCATAGCATGGGTGGTGCAGAGTAATGGCAAGCGGAACATGGTGGTGATGCAGAAAAAAATGGTGTCAGTAGAGTTAAAAAGGTCCATCAGGGGTCTCCCTGTGACACAGTGCCCACTCCCATAATGAGCAAATGGTGCACTCCTCTCTTCTCAGACAACCCCAGGAAGTTACCCATAAGCCTAGATCGACACAAGTACCAGACTTGACATCAGTGTTTAGGGGCAACTTCTTCGAGGAGGAAAAAATATGTTATTTATGGGGAGAGCGAGAGAGAGAGAGAGAGAGCACGAGCTCCTGGATACAGAGGTCGCCACTAGCATTCCTCTATTGTGAGGCAGATGAATTCCTGGATGCACTTCCTATACTGCTGTTCAGTGGGGCTGCTGCTGTGGTATTGACCTGGTTGACCCAAGGGAGCCTCCGCCTCTCGCATCTCCTCGTTCATCCGCGCTAGACGCAATCTGGCGGAGAGGAGAAAAAGCCAGAGGCAGCAGAGTGAAACAAGAGAAGGGACACAGGGGAGCAGAAATCAGAAATGGGATGATGAGACAGGTGAGAGGAAAGAAAGAAATGAGGAGTAAAATAATAAAGATGTTGAGGTGGGATGAGGCAGTGAGAAAGGAAATATACAGGTCAACCACAGCACAGAGAAGAGGAGAGGCGAGAGAAGGGAATGGAAACAATGCGACAACAGTGAGCAATGAGTGAACACTTAGCAGGAATAGTTTCAGATAACCCTATTTCCTAATAGCACGTTGTTTCCTTATAGCTCCAACTACCTTAAAAAACTGTTTTACATGAAAATAAACGCAGGTTTTTGCTGGTGTACCAAAGAGTTTCGTATTTGCTGAAGGAGAAGTTACTTTTAATCAATGAGTCATTTTTATATCCATGAGGAACTGAAAGCAAAAAACATCTCTTTCATGGAGGGAGCGGCAACACTCACAGGGTGACGATGTCTGCATTGGCAGCCTGGACAGCGATACTTAGGGGGTCGTGACCCTGCTCATCCACTTCGGTCTGAGACGCTCCTCTCTTCAGGAACAGACACACCTGACTGTAAAAACAACACACATAGACAGGAATAACTGTGAAAGGTGCAATGCCAATGTATTGTACAGAGTAAACGTACTGTATACAAGTGGAATAAATAACAGCAAGATCAAGAGTGCACATACACCGATGCATGTGAACGAATCCTTAATCACGGTAAAGTTCATAGATTCCTCTATGCAATTATTTATATTTTTTCATTTATCTTTTCCTCATACTCTTTACACTCTTTTGTTTATGCCCCCAAATATGTGATTACATTGTCTATTAAGCTGCCACAAACATGTTCAGGCAAACATTACAGGACTTGAAAGAATGTACGTCATTCAGCACAGTGGCACAGAGATCAGAGGCAGTGCTTCTGAAGGTTGCAATTTGTTTCCCGACTGCTGGAGTCACCTTACATGCTCCATGGGGCAGGCAAAGTAATGGCCTATTTACAGACTTGAAGTTAGCATCACCTTGTTTCCCTCGACAAAAAGTTCATGGGATCTTTTTCACTGGCTTTTGGATTACAAACAGAAGTTCAGGACATTTGCAGGTTTTGTTAAACAAGATAATCATCACACATAAACATCACTATTATGATTTTTTGATGCCCAAATTTAATTGACAGAAGTAAAAAGCTAACACTATGCTATAACCAAACTACATCTTGGTTGCATGACTTCAACGTCCTCAACCCTCACACAATACTTTACACACAATATAACTTGATAAGGCAATAAGGTGGAATGTTTGAGTTAGAATATTTTGAGTGAGAGTGCCAGTATAAACACAAAGAGGCTGTAAAGGCTGACAAATGAGTAGATTAGTTACCATGTTCAGTGTGATGATGTTTGACGACAGCCTCTGTAATCTCATTTAGCCACTTGTTGCCAAGTGCCTCTTACTTATTTAGGATTAAAATGCATGATAAAGATTTCTGTCTGGTTAGTGAGTCGCTGTTCCAAGCGAGAGAAAGAGAGAGGCGGACAGAGAGAGAGAGATGTGTCAAGGACATCTCATTTTTCTAAAGTAAGTGCTTTCTTGACTCTACTTGTGTCTTTTCCTCGCCTTGTGTGCTCACATCTCACATGGGTAGGACTTAGTCACAAGGAGAGAAGGCAAGGAAAGGAATCAAGGATTTACATCCATTGAGAAATGAGGACATTTATAAACCAAGACAGATCCAGAAACTTCATCCCTGAAATATTTGGCAGGGAGTGGCAATGTCAGTTATTGCTGCAGAGTAAAGAAACGCCTACAGCTTCTGTATTTCATTTGAATGTTGTTCAGGCAGGGACATGTAATTCAGGTTGTGGCATACACATGGCATCAAATAGACCTTGGAAGCAGACCACTTGTCACAATTTCCTCCCACATCTTTAGATGTTTCTTACCCAGTGTGTCCCAGATAGGTGGCGTGGTGCAGCGGGCCTCGGCCTCTCATGTCCCTCTGGTTCACATCAGCTCCATTCTGCAGCAGGAACTCACAAGCGATCAGAGAGCCCTGATTCAGACAGAGACAGTTGTTTTATTAGTTTATTTGTTTGGGACGTGTTATCACTGGCATTTTATGAAGATGTGAAATTCAAAGCCACAAAGGTGACGTTCAGGGACACGGTTTTTCTCGGTTTTTAATTATTTGACTCTGGTTGTTTGTAGCTGTATATGGTTTCATAAAATCTGGGTCTAGCACCTTCAGCAAAGTATGTTTTTATTTTCTTACCCAGACTGTCTCCTTCACGATGCAGTACTTCAGCAAGAGAACAGATACAGACTCACCCCGATAACGGCCTGAATGAGCGGCGTCTTCCCCTCCTCCTCTTCACTTGCAGCGTGTACGTCAGCACCGTGTGCCAATGCCTCCGCCATGAGTGGCAGGTTGTGCAAACGTGAGGATCGGTGGAGGAGAGCACCAGGGTGGAGCTCCCTCGGGTCTTCGGGGTCTGAAGACACTTCCTGTTCGATCTCCACCTCACCACTGGAGGACTCCTCTGACTCCTCCTCTGCAGGTTGGTGAGGAAGATGTAAATAATGGAAAAAAAGAAATTGAGGTAACAAAATAATTGAGTTTTTTTTGTTTGTTTGTTAAACTGACGGAGTGTAGCTGGTGTAGCTCAGCTTAATTTACAGGATGATACCAGTGTCTGTTGTTTATTGTTTGGGCTGCTCCTCTCTTCAACATGATTCTAGTAAATACATAAAGCCCATTTTTTCAGGTTGCCTACATTTTCTTTGGTTTATGCTAAATTTATAGTCAGTGGTCCAAAGAATATTTCAGGCTGTGAGAAGAGATCTTTGATGTATCGCAATAGACATCACCTCCATGTCTTCATCTATAAGCAATCTTCTTATCAGTTACTTTTAAGTTTAGGCATTAAAATATGTGTTTTTAATACAAAGTTTATTCAATCTAAATATCAGAACGTGTAAATATAACAAAATATAATCACATAACTGCTGATCTCCACAATGATGGGAGGAAAAGGGAACTTTACCTTTTATTTCCTTTCTTCTTCAGGCAAAATTTAATCATACTGTAACTTATGTTCTTTGCCATAAAAACACTTTTATATTCTCAACAAAATGATGATATCCTGGCTTCACAACACAAACACACACACCTTCTTCTGTGACACTGTCCACCACTGAGCCAAAAACCAGGATGTCCGTGCTGCCGTCAGTACTTCCTCCCAAGCCGCTGTCGCTGCTGAGACCTGCAGGGCCAATCATCGCCAAGCCATGGACACGTTAATGATTATACAGCATATACTGTACTGTTCATACACACACACCACCAGCACTGGCACAATTATTATAAAATGAGTCAAAAACTGCAATATGAAATTCAGTCTGTGAGCTCTTTCATCACAGTTTATGATCATGTAACTGAAAATCTTCAATAATCTTGCAGATGCGTTGTGTCTGTATGGACTGACAGTGCAGCTGACTTACTGCGAGGACCAGAGCCAGTGTCAAAGTAGGAAAATAGTGAATCCAGCTCGTCTGGACAGAACAAGGAGTCTCGACGAAACTTTGCTGCTGCCGCTGCAGGGGGACAGATATTTAAAAAAAAAAAAAGAAAAAAAGTTTTGTTAGGCTGCAGGGTGCACTGGTAGAATGTTTTTTATGAGTCACGTTTTAACATTTATGAAGTAATTCTCCGCACCTGCTGAGAGGTTTGCAGGTGAAGCGCTGCCAGGTTCATAGCGATGGTATTTCCTGCGGGCCTTGTTGGGGGCCCGAACAGAGCTGCTGTGTCTCTGGCACTTCTTCACTGTCCATGGCCGGGACTTCCTCTCACCCTCCACCAACGCCTCGCTCCCACTCATCTTCTTCAGGAAGCGTTTCTCCACGTATTTAGACTTGATCCAGGCTTCTTTCTCCTGTCTGGAGGTCGATGACACACAAAATGACAAAATTACATAATTGGGGAAGTGGCGTGATCAGATAATGGGTGTAGCGTGGGCTGAGTCATGCAGTCATGCTCTCTTATACTAAACAAACTGACTTCACAGGTATTAAAATGGAGTTTTAATGCTTTTTTCCTTATTAAATACTCCCCCGGGAAAAAAAGACTGACCTTGAACTAGACGGTCCAGGTTTTTTCGCTCCCAGCTCCTCGCAGGTTCCCTCATAAATGTGGTTGATGACAGTGTTCCCCAATTCACACATCAGCTAAACATAAGAGGAAGGGGGGGGGGGGAGACAGAATGAGGACATTAAAACAAAACAGTAGTTAAATTCACTAAAGAGAACTATAAACTGAACTCTGGCAAGGGAAAAAAAGCACAGCACAGAAAAGAGAAGAGAAGCTAGAGGCAAATATGTTGGAGGAACGCACCTTGAGTAATTCTGGCTCCCATGAGTCTAACGTCAGTGAACGCACTTTAGAGCAATGGACGCCTAAACTCCTGAAAGAAATAAGTGGAGAGAGAGATTATATACAGAAAGAAAAGTGTAAGGAGAGTTTATATCTATCTACAAGTTTATAGCACAATTTTTGCTCTTGCCTGTTTTATCAGATTTGCCTGAGGTGGCAAAACTTTTCTGCTTCTCTACACTTTGAAACATTGAAACATTTAAGAGTTAAAGGGGTCATATTATGCTTTTCTGTCTCTTTCAACCTATAAATGATGTTACAAAGTCGGATTGCCATTTTAGATTATGCCAAAGTATGAAATAATGAGGTATGGGTATGCAGCAGTGATCCCTGTGGCCTGTTCTAATGGCTCTCAACGCTCTGTTCTCATCAGTTTTTTTAAAATCTCAAACCACTAGTGTGTCACAGTGTGCTGCTCTTCTCTATAGGTTCATCGGGAAGGTATGTGTTTAAACTGGCCAATCAGAACAGAGTAAGCCTAAAACAGAGTGTCTCAGGCAAAGACAAAAATCCCGGAAAAACAGGGTTGCTGCTGCAGTCGTTTGCATCAGAAAACAGTCAGGAACTTTTTCGGCATATGCGCCAGGCGAGCAACTTCCATTGAAATGAACGGCGGCCATTTTCGGTCCGGTATCCAGTTCTTATAATACATCCATGCGCTCTAGTAGTAACCAAAAATAAAATATGGACCCCAAAAATTTGCATAATATGTCCGCTTTAAGCTAAAAACAGCCATGTCTTATTACTTACTAACTGCATCTGGTAGATATCTTGATAAATGTTGCTGCATCTTCTCTATTCATGGTAAAGCTTTGACTGATGAGCTAAGGTAATAAAACGTGAAACGTCTGCATAACTTAGAAGACAATGAAACATTTCCATTGAATAAAATGTGATGCTTTGTTGCAGAATGTGAAAACAGGGCAAACACAAACAAGAAAATGTTGCTGTGTTAGACCATGACGGAGGGAGGAAAGCATGAAGGACAGGGTGTTGGCCTTGTTTTCATACCTTTACTTATTTTTCACAAAGAAAAGCAGTTCGTAAGTTCAACAGCACACTTACATGTTCTATATGAGCTACATTCACCTTATCCACCTCCAATCCAAACTAATTCTCTTGTGCTGTTTGAGTGCAGTTACCTGTGGATCCCTGAGCACTCGATGCACAGCAGCACTCCCAGGTTGATGGAGGCCCAGCAGGGAGCCGTTTGGCCACAGTCGCAGCACAGTTCATTTCCTGGCAGGCTCTGCATCCTCTGGAGGAGGCTTTCCCCACCTCCCCTAACTCCCCGATCTGCCCTCTCCCCCCTCTCTCTGGGCTCGCTGGCAGAGTCAATGCTGCTGGTGGAGGGCGATGCCGTCCGGTCCAAACGCTGCAGAGACGGGTGGACGGGTCAAATATTCTGAGGCTGCACGGGGCCGTCATGTGACTGTTTATTTGTGTGTGTGTGTATTTGTACCTCAACGTAATAATTGTCGGCGATGTCTTTGTAAGCAGAGGCGATGCTTGCCTGGACAGCCTGGATCCAAGCCTGCCGCAGCTTCTCAGACTCAGCCTGCAGCATACAGCTCCTGCAGGTTTGTAGATTAGTCATATACCTGCCTATTACAGTCAAACTACCAGGCTGTTAAACTGTTATTCGGCTGACAAGCAAGTTCCATACAGAGCCAAACAATGAAGAAATAACTAATGAGAACATAAAAGACAATATAAGAGCAGTTTTTAAACACACATATACACACACGCGTGCCTGCACACACACACAGGTTTGCGCAGATATTCTTGTTAGGACTTGTGACGACCCCTCCTTTCTGCACCAGTCTTGCTCTCTTTGCTGCTGCTCTCTCCTCTGCCTACAGGAGGGTCGTTAGTGGGATGGGCCACACCTAAGCCCGGTGTGCCCTTCCCCCTCAAATAGCCGCCTGAGCCTGCAGTCCGTCTCTCTCTTCTCCTGCTGTCACCCGAGCTGACAACATCTCAGCAGCATGAGGCTGTGAGTTTTTTCTCCAGGAAGTTCAACTCATACCAGCTAAACTACTCCGTTATAGAAAAGGAAACTCTCGCCCTGGTGTGGGCCTTGCAACATTTTGAAGTTTACGT
>JAPQLA010000012.1:19775964-19789523 GCA_029822935.1 Naso vlamingii | reverse complement strand
TACCAAACTGTACCGCTCAGTGGAAACGGGGCTTAAGAGGCCTAGCCTAGACCAAGAAAAACAGCCAAAAAAATACAAAAGTGTGTGGAATGATCATTCAGGGGAAATGAATTTTGTCCAGGGAGGGGCTCCCTAATGGTCATAAGTCTGTGCCTTGTAGCATTTAGCATTTGCATTTGCATTATTGCCTCTAATTAACGTATGCATCCTGCTCAATATGGCGACCAACATGGTTTCAGTGTAAAAGTGCCGGCTGTGATACTCTGACAGCAACACTACATGTAAAGTGCGCAGCAGCAGGAGTCTGTTTCGTCTGTCTTGTTCTCTCTGTCTTTAACATGGCAGCACTCGGGTCGTCCATCATCAGCTAATTAATGAGAATCAAAGGGAGACAAATCCTGTAAACACAGACACGCCGCTTGCAGGGGTCCATAGGTGAGAGAGAGACAAGCGCAAGGGGAGAGAGATTAAGGGCGGATTCTCCCCAGACTTCTTTCTCCACACTTTCTTCTGGTAGAATTCATTAAGATTCATAGCCCTGATCCTTCACTCTTTGCCCGCTCCTCGCTGCTCACTCCAAGCATCTCTGGCCAAAAAGAAAAAAAGAAAAAAAAAAGAAAAACACACAACCTGCACACCCCCGCCAGAATGAAATGGTGATGCAGCACTTGTTTTCTGTCAACAAGAGGGGGCATACAGAGAAGGAGAGAGAGTGAGACAGAGTAAGAAATGGCGAGAAGGAGAGAGAAAGAGTTAGAGAGTAAGGGGGTGACAGCTGGTTGGTATTCCTCAGGCTTCGCCAGAGAGGCTGATGGTGCAGAGTGGACATCACCAAGGAATTTCAATGTGGATGGATCGGCTTGCTGTTGTCAGAGTCAGAGTCAGAGCTCCAGCCTTTATGTTAAAGACCTGACTGTTTTACAAACTACCGATCAATGATATTAGTCATCGAAGATGTTTTTAAGTTTTTAACATTTTGATACATCTGTCTCTTCTAACAAATGAAGCTCCTGACCATGGACATTATCTTTATTTCCTAAAACATACTGATTTTATTTTACATATGTTTGTAAATAGTTTTATTTATTAATTAATTTATTTTCCAAAAATCATGTCAAAATCAAAATCAAATCTTTTTTTTTTTTTAATGGTAATGCCCATTTAGACTTTGGGTTGAACCCTTTTGCAGGAATTTTTGTTACTTATATACAACGTTTTTGAATTCAAGTAGGGAACCTCAAATTTTTAAAGATCTCCAAAAAAAGGTCAATACTCACAAAACACAAAATATTTACGTTTGATTTGATTATGCAGCCATAAAATCATATAGTCTGGATTTTATTTTATTCTGTAAACAACAAATACATGGCTTCAGCAAGAGAACTGAGCTTGTGACCAGAGGGTTGCTGGTTCAAACCCCTAAATGGCATCTTATCTGGATGGTGAAAGTAAATGGAACTGCACATTCCACCACTGAGGGCCCTTGAGCAAGGCCCCTACACCCAGTCGCTCCAGTGGCTGCAGATACGACTGTGGTTGTGTTGTGCGTCTTCCAGGTGTCAAAGTGATCAGGACATCCCTGAAAAAGAGAGTTTGCTCTCGGTGGAACCCCCTCTGAATAAATAAAGGATAAAAAATAAATAAATAAAATAAAATGCTGAAAATACATGATGCACAATGCAGTGGGATAATGACTTGGCAATGTTAAAGCTACTTACAAGGAGGTGAAGCTGGATATTAAGAGGATTAAACTCCTGTGTTCTGGAAATCTGTTCAGTATCTTAAAAATACAAGAATGTAAGTAAAATATTTTGAAAAAAAATTCCTCTAGCTCAAGGCTGGTTTTCTGTTGTGGACTTCATGTTGTGGAACACACTGCCCCACAGATCTGCTGCCTTTATAGGAGCAAGTCACAGTTTAAGCCCCATCCTTTGTTGTTTGGCTTTTGGGGATTCCTAAATGAATTTTTCTACATAAGTGATTTGTTTTAGGAGATCTGTGGGTCTATACAGGCCTTTCTGTTGTCTTTTTTATATTTCTATATTCCGTTGTTCTGTTGTAATGGTCTTTTATTGTACATTACTGTATGTTGACTGTTGTTTGTAAAGCACTTTGATCAGTTCATGTTGTTTTTAAATGTGCTATATGAATAAAGTTTTTCTTGCCTTGACTCATTTGTTTTGGCATGTCATTACTATAATTTTAAAGTTTAAAAAAAGACTTTTTAGCGTATAAATCTAAGAAATAATTAGAACAACATCTGCTCATACTGTAAGTCCTTGCATCATGACATTTCTGTACATTCATGCTTTCATGATTAAGGGATAAATTAATGATAAATTTCATCTACTGAGTGTATTTTGTACTAATTATTGGAGTGGCTTATCTGAGTATTACTTTAAATTTTGATCTCTCTTTTACCTGTTGATCTACCTTTAAGTGTCTGTCATGTTACGCCTTGTAATCAGTGTTTATTTGTCAGTGGTCTGTTTGAATGAGTTCCTCTTAACATTTCAAGCAAATTATACCAAAAATAAGTTTGTCACCATGATGTAAAAATCAACATGTTGTGCCTCACACAGGCTCCAGAACTGAACACAGTTTCAGTCCCAAGACTGGCCAGGCAACCACAAACATCTGGATCCAACCTCCCTCCTTTCTCCAGGGGAGATCCAGCTCTCACTAAACCCAACCAATTCACTCGATAAACAGCTGGATTGTTACATAACACGAGGTGGGGGCTGAATCGCCTTAAGTACTTTGAAAAACCTGAAAAAAAAAAAAAAAAAAAAGATTAAGCAGACTTTTCATTCAGTTTGGAGTTCAACAGTCATCGACAATCACGCGGCCTTGTTCATTCATCTACCGGCGCCAAAGAGCTTCAAGGCTGTCAAGCCTCGGCTCAACAATTTTCAATTCCTTAATAATTTATTAATGGCGAGCAGTCAAATTGCATATCAATAATGTAGAAGGGCTCAGTATATTGTTGATACAAAACACCCTTTCAGTCGGGCTCATTCATGCTCACAGACCTGCAGACATATGTACTATGTTTAGTGCCACGTGATCCCGTGCTGGCACATTGCATGAATCCAATCTGCATCACTGGGCTGTGTAATGTTAGTTGAAGATGGAGCGGCTAAAATGCTTCTCATGTTTTCTCTTATTAGTCTGTCTTCGAAAATGTATGCAAGGTAAAGAGGTCCAGAGTCCCAGAGGTGAAAAATGAAGCTTTTCTGAAGGGAGGCCGGGAGAGAACAACGTGTACATCAGAAAGACACTGATATGGGAGCAGGGACAAACTGTTTTGCAAGTAAATCGATACAAGTTGCATAAATGAACAATATACAGTCTTTACTATGTCTTCCAAATCATTTTTTATTTTTCATTCACAGTATTTCTGTGCAAACCCGAGGAGGGAAGTTTGCGACATTTCAGCAACATTTTGCACACATGCATGACCGCTTCGGCTCGCTGCCAATTGGACAGCAGCTATATTATATGTTTGGGCACGAGCCAATCACGCATGTAGGACAAATTAAGTGACCAATGGCGGATTTCCATCTAGGTCAGCATCTTTTATTCAGGAGGCACGCGTACACAGTTACATGCCATCTCGCCCAGGGGGCCCTGCGGAGACCCACTCTGCCACCAAGAGATGGCCCACCATTTTGTTCTGTTTTGAAAATGATCTCCATGCATGAGATTAGCTGGGGGGCCCACAAGCTCTTCCCTTTGTTGTGCATCCCAGTTTGGATATTTCCGGCTGGTTGTCTGTGAATGTGTGTGAGCGTGTGCTTGCCGAGCCGCGCATGCTGCCAGGCTGCGTTTGGGAGCGTGCATATGCTTGTGTGCGTGTTTTTTAAGGGGAGCGTTGCTCGACGCAGGGGCGAATACGATCTCGATGGAGACATCCGATGCCCGTTCTGTGTATGAAACTGTAGTGCGCTGCTGCTGAGCTTGAGGAGAACACTCAAAGCATCTCAATCTGTCTGCGGTGCTTACAGCAATGCACACTTTGCAACAGAAACGCTACATGGTCACACAGACCGTGGATGCCTGTGTGTTGCGGGTAAGACAGGGTCAGAGGTAAAACATAGCATTTTATTAAGGTCACTAGGGAGTCCTGTCGGTGACTCTTCCTTGAACTGCTCATGACCCCGCACTGGTGCACTGTGCCGTCATGCCTGCACTTAAACATACATTAGATTTTGCAGGGAATTGCTCCATGGGAGGAAAACCTTTGCGTCAGTTGGCAGGGAGTTTGTGACAGACATCAGCTGTCAAAAGCACAGCGAGGGGGAAATGAGGAATGTCATGCTGAATTGGTACAAGTGGCTACACAAGTATGTAAAGTTGGTTATGAGGCTTTATGATGCCACTGCACCAAAATGTAATAAGCTGTCTCTCTCAGCTGTTGGTTTCCCTCCACAGACTTAAAGCAGCAACAAAGCAACTAGGCAGAGAGAGAAAGAGAGAGAGGGAAAGAGAGAGAGACCGGGGATGTGGTTGCTATAGTAACCATCTGGTGGGTCTGAACTGTTTCTCCCTGGCATTCATTTCATCATATTGAGTCTTCGTCTCTCTTCCTCCACTCTCACTTTTGTTTATCCCTCTCTTTTCCTCCTTCTCTCCTGGCTCTCCATCTTTCTTATCTCCTCATCTCCCTCTCGTGCCGCTCTCCCACTCTCTTCCGATCTGCCTGCCGCTGTCCTCCCTCCTTCTTCCCTTCTCTGACTCTCTTCGCTTTTCTTGAAAAAACAGGGGAGAGAGTGTGTAACATTAATGTGGAGTAGTCCATGTCTTTGTTTGCTGTTTGCTCATTTCTGTCACTCGGCCCTGAGAGTCCCATCTGTCAAACCTGCTCTCTTACCCTATGTTTCAGACAAGAGCAACTCATGAGGTTCAGGTTTTTGGAGACGAGGAAAGCTGGACAGATTTGTGAGAGGGGACTTGTTTGAAAGATTGACGTCATCTGAGATCACTATTTGGCTACGAACAAAGTGGCTTTTACCATCATATCAAAGGCAGGGGTCTTTTTTTCTTTCTTTTTTTCTTTTTTGGTCACAAGCTCTGGTTCAGCTCTGCCCAAAAAGAAATTAACACAAAACCTCACTCAGGAGAAGACAGAATATTCTGGTGTCCTAACAGGACTGCAGCCAGGGCTGCACTTTCCGTCTCCCTCTTTGCGTCCTTGTTAATTCCCAGCAGAGTCTCAATCAGCGAGAGAATACCTGATCCCAATGCCAATTGAGCCCACCACACAAACACAGACACACACACACACACACACACACATGCATAGAGCTATGGAGCTATGAATGCACACACAGACTCGGGTGTACATCCATGCACACACAAATGACAAAAATCTGAACAAACAGGCCAGTGTCTGCACGCAGACTCACAAATGTACACACGCAGTGGAATGAAATGCAAATGTTGCCTCTTGCATTTGCATGCCGTGCTATTACTGTATCATATAGAGCCCAATGATTTGCACCAAGAAAGAGAGGAGATGAATTTTCCAGCGAGGCAGCTCAGCGTTTGAGGTCACCGTGGTTATTTCCCTGTGATGACACAAAGGTCAGATTCACAAGTTCAGAGAAGAGGCAGCATGAGAGGCCTAAGTGTGTGTGTATGTGTGTGTGTGTGTGTGTGCAGGTTATTGGGAGCTGGCAGGGTGTGGTTTTTGTCCTTGTGTCAGTGACCTATGAGTGCTCCATTCGCAGTCTTTCTCCCATGAATATTTGTCTCTTTCACTCTTCCATGTTTCTCCACTTTTTCTCCGTTTTCTCTCTCTTCTTCCACACCTGTCAGAGCTTATGTAACCTAACAGCCATCCAGAACTGACTTCTGTCCGTCCCCTTTCACATCACCAGCGATTAGCCTCTCATCCATCCTCACTATAAAACCCATTTGCCACAATATTATCCAAATAGTGATTCACTGAGTTAATAAAGAGCTTCCCATTACATAAATGACAAGAATGGAGGATCTATTCAGTGTTAAGTGTAATTTTGAGCCTCTTTAACAGTGATGGTCATCCAGCCCAAGCCTGAGGTGAGAAGCTCCTGCTGCATCTCTGTGATAACAGCATTAGCACTCAGGAGCATCTAAGCATGCAGCTTGGAGGGTTTGTGAGAAAAGCACGTCATCTGCATTTGAGACGTCTGTGTGTTTACATTGAATATGTGCTACATATGTCAGCTGAGTATGTGTTATATTATCTAAGTGAACTGACAAATTTATCTCCCTGGATTACCACGGTGCTAAAATGCATGATGAGGCTGTAGATAGAGGGAGGAATGAAGAAAATGAAGGTAGATATTTGTGAAGTCAACTGAGTACTTTAACACTGTTTATCAAATTATTTATGAGGAGCAAAGGAGCAAGAGAAATTTGAATGGATCTCATAAAGACGATGGCAAATGTGTGGTTGAGGCAGAAGTGAAGTGCTGGACATTCAGACCCTTATGATGAAGACTGTGGCTTTACCAGACCTGCTCTGCAGTGGTGTTGTGGGATTTTGGCAGGATCTCAGTAAAGTAGCCCTTACTTCCTCTTTTGAATATGAAGTTATAATAAGATGTACACCTCAACAGATTGTCAATCAGAAAACTGCTTTAAAAAGACATTTGATAACTCCAGAACAATTACCTGCCAATTGTTTTATGCTATTTCTCTTCCCTAGTCTTTTCCAGCTGGCTTATTTATAGAAATGCGACAATAAATGAGTGCACTGCTTACTTGCTTGTGTACTGGTGATCAAAATTCACAGTACAGTATAGTATAGTTGCTGTCTGTTGCTTATTGGCACACCACATTGCATTTTAAGAGTCTTTCGTTTTAATGTCTTAAAGAGGACATATTATATATTATACTCATTTTCTGTTCTTTGATTTTGGACATCTATGGAACAGCAAAACAGCCTGCAGAGCTCACTTCCAAATGCATTAAACTCATTATGTGACACTTTGGCATCGGTTAACGCGAGTATCCGACATTGTTACAGCATTTGTGGGTCAGAAAAGATGGAAAAGCAGAATAGCTCTTCTTTAAATTGTTTTCAGCGTTGTACTTGTTTTCATGTCTTAAATGTTTCTTGATGCCACTCACTGATTCTTTTTAAACTGAGGAAGTGCCATCATAATTTCATTGTGTAGTTATGTTGCACATCAGTGTAATGACAATAGCGCTACTTAAATTGAAAACTGTAACAAAAGACAGAAAGAAGAAAACCAACTATGAACTACAACTCATGTTTTATATGATGACACCAATGCAGCACCAACCCTTTTTGGCTTTGGTATCATTGGAGTAATATTGGTTTGCCAGCAAAGAAAACAGCATCTGTAATGTTTCCGCAGAAAATCATCATCATTATCATCACTGACACACTTATGTGGAATCAATAGCACTCAAATATACACATTTTATAGAACTGCTAAAGGTCATTAAATTGTTCTGTACACTCCTTTCTAATCTAGGAAGATGTCAGCTTTATGTGAAACAACTGATAAAAAGTGAGGCTCATTCTTACTGTCTCATATTGTAAAATGCTTCTGTATGGTGACACTAACAATCCTTAGTATCTGTTGACACTGTCCTAAGTTCTATTTTGTCTTTCTGGTTCCTTTGAAGTTGCAGTTTGAGACGACATTATGAAATTATCCCATTCAGTGTGAGTCAACGTGTGTGTGTGTGTGTGTGTGTGTGTGTGTGTGTGTGTTCATCTGTGACACCTGTTCCTCTTTGCCAGTGCAGTTTTTCTGTGTTTGCCACTTTGTCCTCAGAGTAATTTTGCACTGTTTTTGATTGATGCACCTGCAATTTAACAATTCCAGTGGTGACTCCTCTGCCTCTTTGCAGCTCTGTTGGTCGCCTTGCATTGCTCAGAAAAACACACTATTCCTTTCAAACCTCAGCTAAAGGTGACGCATACTGATAATTTGCATTCAACTTACTACTGTATGAGTCACATGCATGGCTGCCTTTGTAGTTACGATTTACTATGGGTGCAAAATTATGTAATGCAGGGAGGAGAAAAGGTTAAAAATCATGAGAGCAGAACGCTTAATGCAACAACGCTGAATAAACAAAGAAAAGTGCACCTTTAAATTGACTGAAAGGCAAATAATGGTGGGTGTGTGTGCACCATCACTTATCATTTCAAATGAGTAATTTCTGCAGGTCTACTATGATACATTTTCAGTGATTGTGTCCAACCCTTGTGATTTTCTGCAGGATGTCACTAGTTGAGTCCTACAGGTTTGACTGTGTGGGAGCAGTATGTGACCCTGTGTTAAGACTCATCAGAGCCACGCTCCCTCTGATCACATCACACTTCCACTGTAACGTTTGCAAGAAAGGATCCACCACACAGAGAATTGTAGACCATTACTCCCTAAATGTAACATCCTCTCATCCTGTGTGTGAGGGGATAGGCTGTTACTGCAGTAGGCGCCATCGTCACGGTTGACTGCCGCCTTGGAAGAAGGGACTATTTTGGCAGGATAATGCGGTCACGCCACTGAGTGAATAGGGGGTCTTGAGAGAAGAGGGCAGAGATAAGAGAATGGAGAACATTCCATTAAAGATAGCGATTGTATCAAGCCGAGGCTCGGGGAAGACTATTCTGCGCCGAAACCCACCGCAGCACCCATCGAGTGCAAGGTGCATCTGTTACCATGGTACCCAGCCCAGGCAGCTCCTTTCATGTCTGTCAAGACTGGGGAGGGGGGAGAGACCAGCAATATGTTAGTCTCACCTGCAGTTGGAGCTGAAACGGACGTGTGTGTGCTTCTGTGTCCGTGTGTGTGCTTTCATGCATGTTCCCAGCACACACACCCCGGCCAGTTTAAGATGCTGTACGCTGACAGAGGCTCGTCACACAACATGAATCATTTAGTCACCACAGCAGAGTTGGAAATGTCACATCTCATCAGTGTTCCTCATGCCTCGGTGGCCCTGCACCATTTACATCTCTGGCAATGGAGTTAAAGGGAGGACTTGATTAGAGAGAGGAGCGGAGATTTCAGATGCAAACAGACATTTATTGCATTGGGAAGCAGTGGTGTACATTTTCCCCCACAGAATCATTTGCAGCACTGTAGCCTTTTATGAGATCAGAGTTTGTTGCGCAGTTCTCCGAGTCGAGTGGCTCATCTCACCAACTCTCCTTCGGACGAACCGAGACAACGTGTGGATTTCAAATTCTTTGCTCATGTTTCCTCCCATTTCTGTCTCCTTCCATATCTAAGCTTTCCAAGGAACGTAATGCTTCTTTCTCACAGTGGAAAATGCTGACTTGACCTTCCTTGGCAATCCAATAACAAGAGGGGAAACTCTACTGTACTGTAAACTGTACAAGGAACAAATCCACAAGTCAGCCGAGCTATTTGCTTTTGTCTTCATCTTTCTGATGCAAAACTAGACTTTTGTGTCCTCGCTACAGTTTTAAAACAGTTAAAAAACAAAAGAAAAAGCAACATCAAACACATCATTCCGTATTGTAAACCACAGTGGACACTGAACAGTAAATCATACTTTGTCATTATCTTTATTACAAGATATTAGGCCACTGTACAAATCAGTGAATCGTACAGTACAACGCAGAATTAAGACTGTTTCTCGAGGTTTGTCATTCAAAGCTGTATACGAGGTGCTTCAAGAATACACAAGAGTTTCAGAACTTCTGCCGTGCATGCATGATTTCATATTTGCCATGCATGAGTTGATATTTCAGTGTTTTAATAAAGAGCCCTAAAAAATGGCAACCCAACAAAACAACTGAATCGTATGAGTAAATGTAGAAAGCACAAAAAACAAGTTGTTCGGTACAGTATATCCCTCATGAGATTTGGCACACCAATAATGCACAATGCAATATAAACAGTTTATCAATAGGGTGTGTACAGTCAAGTTACAGTATCAACCAATCCAGGTGAAAGCCTGGGAAGCTTACAAACAGGTGGGAGGTTCACGGTATATAAATGACTCGTTAGCTGCAAAGTATGGTAACAAAATACACTCAGGCAACATCGAGGATTGTTAAGTGGAAAAAGAAATGTCACTCATTCACTCACGTTTTCTCGACATACAAAAGAACACTTCCTCTGGCCTTAAGTCACTGCAAAAGACAGATTCCAAAGGATCAATAAATAAAGTCTTCAACACAGAGAACAAACCAGTTTACCGCTTCCCACTTTGTGCAAGAAAATATGGGCTACCCTTTCCATATTTACAAACTCGTTCATTCATCATCCCTCGATCAAAATGAAGAGCAGAAAGAATGGTACCACAGGTTTGATTAATAAGATATAGGAGAAGTGTGTGCTTTAGTTTAAATATCAGATTTATTTCTGTATCCTGTCCCTGATTTCTGCATTTCGACAGCATTACCTCCTTCCTCCACCTCACCCCCCCGTCTTGGAGTCTTCTCCTGCTTTTGGATCTATGGCGAAACCCTGTAATCAAGGGCATTTGTTTGTGTGAGTGTGTCTATTTGTGTTGGTATGTATGTGTGCGTGTGTGTGTGTGTGTGTGTGTGTGCGTGTGTGTGTCGGGGGGTCCACCTGGGGGTCTCCTTTGCTGCCATCTCCCGCCCCTGCCAGTGTGTGTCACCCGGATGGCCATGACTGACTGGGAGAGGAGGGCGTGGAAGTGCTGCTTGCTGCCACATGAGAGAAAGTGCTTATATACAGTGTCTTTGGATTAAAACTGGTAAATATCGCCATAAAAAATTTTTCAGACTGTCTTTTGGGGGGTTGGTGAGCTAAGCGCTCTAAGCCTCTGCCGGGGTCTTCTCTGTTCCATTTTTCAGTGCTTCGTCGTCGCCATTCTCATCCTCAATCACAACTGTGGATGACAGGGGAGAGAGAGTTAATGAGGGGGGGCTCATCTTGGTGTGGCGTCTTGAAAATTCACCCACCGCCTGACAAGAGGGCATTAAAGCCCAGCACCATTAGCACTGCGCTGTATGAGGAGAAGCAGTGTGTGCATGCATGAGAGAGCACGAGTATGCAAAAAGAGAAAGATAACCATGATCGTGAATGTGTGTGTGCGCGTGTGTGGTGCACATTTGTGAATGTGCGTTGCTGAGTGTCTGCATGCCTCCTCGCTGTGCACCCACAGGTGCAATCCTTATACGTCTGCCTGTTTGCCATGTTTTTCCATGTTATGTCTGTGCACTACTGTACTGTGTGTCTGTCTGTGCATGCGTGTGCCACCACGAGTGCGCCTGGATTTTCAAGGACCATCTCATGGGTGCCATCAGGAATGCAAAAGCAAAGAAAAAAAACAACAAAACACACAAACAGACTCACAATTGATTATGCAAACACAGAAATCATAATTGCACAGCACACAAATCTCAATCATTCCAGCCATTCACCGGGGAGGGGACATCCAGCACAACTCCGTTGAGCAGCATTCAGAAGGCATTTAACAGCACGCACTGCGCATCCAACTTGTGTTGCAGCAATGCGAATAGAATATTTAAAAGCCTATACATCCTACACGCATGCAAACAACAGTACATCATCTTAATCTCTGGTGAAGACCATGCAAGGTAACGGGTTTGCCTGTCTAGCTGCACACAGACATCCTTAATTGCAGTGCTCTATGACCAATGTGCGCATTCAACATATCACCATGCAAATGAAAACGCCTTAATTATATAATTACCCCGTTTGCTTCTGCCTATTTGTCCGAGTTTCGGCGGACGTTTATTCTGTGAGCCACTGAAGAAGTTGTTGGTGTCTTGAAGACGACAGGTGAAGGAAAGGTGTCCCTCGTCGCCCTCATTTCCATAATGACTCATTTTTTCTTCGTTGAAAGGTAGCACTTCCGACATCTCCAAATGCGTCTTAATCACCAAGGCGCACAAACTGAAATGTATGTCTCTTCGCCAAGCTTGAACTCGGCTGTCTGTAACAAACAAAAGGGGGAAAAAACAATGCTATCTGCTGACACGATCTAGCCCTTTCTGTTTACCCCGAAGACACGTGTCTGTCTCTGTAGGTACGCACCTGAAATAACAGAAAATCAAAGAAAATCTTCAGTTCCCCCGATCGTGAAGCTTCGGCAACATTATTCAAAGAAAAAAAATCCAGAGGTTTGTTCTCTGTTCTCTGTGCGTATTGCTTTGGAAATGGAGGCGCACGTACAATAGAGCCGTGGAGCGCCCGCTGGTTTCGAGCGGCTGAACCCGTCGCACGGAAAATCTGAGGAAGAAATGCAAATTGAGGAGCGATGCAAAACACGGATCCCGGGGAGACCTGGCGAGGGAGCTGTACGGGGGTTTTCTGGTGCAGCCCAGAGAAGCTTCCAGTTGGAGTCGAGGTGTACCAATGCTCCACTCTCCGGGATCTAGATGCAATCAAATAAATGGCGATCTTATATTCAAAGGGGGCGCATGAATGTAAACTGATACAGATCTTTGGAAAACGTCGTTTACGCGCCACCACCCGACGAGTAAGAGATGTCAGATCTTCCAAACTGTTTTATAAGATTATAATGTTGGCTTTTTCTACAGTCAGGGGGTTTTCAGTTGTCATGTGTCCTCAGAGTCAGACCTCACCAGAGGATGGCAGTGTTTTCATAGGCTGAGATGGGACTTTTGGCCCCATGAAAGGGCCTGCGCAAATTTCACCACCATTTCCAGAGGGCTGTAATATAAATATGGAGGGTTGTTTTGTACGGGGGTTGAAGATGTCACGCGTGGGGATCAGGAACATGCTCCAGAAAGCACTTTTATAAAATTATGTGGATATTTGCTGAGCAAAGCATCGCAGGCTACAGTCCATGTTCAAGGTTGGGTGATGTTCCTGGTTTTACTAGGTAAAGATAACTTTATGTAAAACAACATATTGTGATGTTTGAAAAACACAGCTTTATCGGCACTGACTTCTTAAACACACAGAACACACACACGAAATATAACGGACATAAATTCCATATTCTTAAAATGATTCCACATTGTACTTGTCCATAAAATGCTGATTCAAAACAGATATACTGATAATGTCCTCAAAACGTGACAGGATCCAGTTTGACCCATTGGTATTCTGGACTGGATTTGCTTTGTCTTTATGTTGGATTGTCACTGTTTACATAAATCTATCTTCAGTAGGAGCAGCAGCACAAAAGGGATCTTACACAACAGATTTACAGTAAAGGGTATGGACAAATGGCCAGGTATAGACGATCTTTTCTCAGAGGAACTTAACCGAATGTCATTACTCACACAATGACGTGAAAGGTGATATGTGAGCCCGCAGCGCACCTAACTTCAAAATGCCACCAACTTATTCACAGAGGAGATGCAATCATGCCACACCTGCTCCCTGTGGACTTACAGAAGCCATGATTTTATCAGAGGCTCACCTTTCATATAGGAGCATCTCAGTTTCACATCGTGAGGTTATAGTCCTCACAACTGGTCTCTGTGTTGATTATTTAATTCAGTGGTAAACCCAAACAAAGGTGTCAGTTACTTTTAAACACAAAAAGGAGAACAAATTATGTAAAAGATAGAAAATGAGAATCAATATAAG
>JAPQLA010000012.1:19595791-19606597 GCA_029822935.1 Naso vlamingii | reverse complement strand
GAATGGTGTCAATCTTTTTGTCTGACGCTGACTAGAAAGGCCAAGATGTTTATTTCCCGAAAAGTTAAACCCTTCATGGAACACTTTGACAGAATCCACTCACTTGACAATTAGCATTTCCTAACTCCTCCTTAACAATACAGCACAGCTAACTTTATCAGCTAGTTTTAATGGGATGCTTTCCTGCCAGATAGTCCGGTCTAGTTGACTGGAGCATGGTGTTATGACAAGCAGTGTGGGAATGTAAAAGAAAGTGAAAATTGTCGGGTCAGTTCAGAAATAAGTTGTGGTGGTCAGATTTACTTGTTGCATACTTATGAGTCATACTTACTTCTACACTTTTCTGAGAGGTTGGAGAGGTATTTTTTTTAACTGACATGGGGAGAAGGGTTTTTAATGAAGCGTGTGTGTGGGCAAGTGTGTGTGTGAAGCGTACTTTGAAGTCAATCTCTTTGTGTTATGTCTGATGTGCAATGGGTTGTTTTGAAAGGGAAGACTGCCTGATTGATGTTCTGTTATTTTCTCCCTTTGTTGCATTCTCCTTGCTTTCCTCTGCTCATCATCCCACCTCCATCTCTCTCTTTCTCTCCACAGCGACAAGACAGTGAAGATCTGGCTGTCAAAGGTGTGGAGGAAGAGGTGAC
The DNA here is from genome assembly GCA_029822935.1 of Naso vlamingii. Taxonomy (NCBI): domain Eukaryota; kingdom Metazoa; phylum Chordata; class Actinopteri; order Acanthuriformes; family Acanthuridae; genus Naso; species Naso vlamingii. The sequence goes on along the minus strand of JAPQLA010000012.1, from coordinate 19,605,953 downwards.
GACCGAGTGATTCCTTTGTCGGCCTTCTTCAGCCACTGATCTGCGACCTGCTCACTTCTAGCACTGAGATGTGACACCGAAAAACAGTTTCCAAGGCAATCAAGGTGTTTGTTTCTTTGACAAGGTGCAAATGACAAAGCTGAGGTGGAATACGTATTCGAAGGCAAACAACTATTTGCCTTTCAAATTTTTTTTTTTTACTGCCAATTTAAAAGTGCCATTCAGTTGTACTGCTACTTGGACATGACAAACCGTGGATGCACCCGGCTGAACAATTTCTGTCCTGACATGAAAACTACGACAGCCGGGTCTTAAAAGGAAAAAGAAAAAGTGTCCTTCTGTTCTTGCATCAAGCTTTCAGAAAACTTGTGGAACAGCGAGAGATGAATTTGCTCAAAGACGTGTGTATTCATGTATCTATTGTCAGAAAGTCCAGACAATTGAATTTGAACTTAGAGCGACGTTAACTGACAGCTGGGATCTCTGTTCCTCCATGCAGGACCCTGAACACAAACGATGTGTTGATCATGGTGGATAATCAATAGACCGTTGCTGATCTTGGGTTATCACTGGAAAATCATTAAAAAGACATTTTTTACTCCAGAAACGCCCACCAATCACTTTCAGTTGAAGTTGCTGTCAGTTTATCACTGAGTCTTTATTGTGTTCCACAGGCCATGTTTTTTTTTTAATGACTTTTACTAATTTATTATTTTCCCTACCTCAGTTCTTCTGGACTTTGGCATGAGGTGAAAGGGATCAGTTTTACGGGTCTCTTTGTACAAACACCTGGTGCTTGGCATATTTAAAGTATTTTATTTAACGCCTGGCTCTTCATCTCTGCGTGGATGTGTCCTCTGTGGTTCCCTGGCTATCAGACTGTCTAGCTGCTGACCTTGCAGGAAGGAAAGCACACGTCCAGTAGCACAACTGAAGTAGCACTGGTCCCCGGAGGATCCTGCCTGGATTTTATTATCTGCTCTGTAATGTGCTAACTGCAGTAAAAATAGGAAACAGCCCTGCATATGCACATGATACAGACAGTACACACCTGCAGTACACACTACTAAGACATGTGTGAGTCAGGTTCTCCATTGAGGCCAAAGTGTCCGATCATTATCTCAAACATCCTGCAGTATTAAGCCCATACCTGCTATTTCCCCCTGACAGAAATGGTAATCAGAGCCCCTCCAGTTTCCTTCCTGCCTGCATTCAGTTCCACTCTGATCTTTTAGCTTAGCGACTGTGTCAGACTGACCAGCCTTACTGAACAGTCCACCTCCTTCCCTGCTACTGAACTTCTCTGGGAAGCCCATTTAATTAGAGGTCTCGCAGCTCTACCGGCTGCTTTTCAGGCAAGATTACTTGGGTGAAAGTAGGTCATTGCTGAGAGGGATTTCTTATTAAAATCCCAATTTTCTTCCACCCACTATTTGCTGCTACACTTAAAGGCAGGAAGAAACTTCCTGTACCAATGCACTGATTTACAAATCTGTTTATGTGGCAAATCATGCGTGTAGGCAAACGCACGCACACACACACAAACTGTGAACTCGCACAAACACAAGATTTCAGTGGATGTTGCGGTTATCAATCTTGCCTGATAGGTCTTGGCATCCCTCACTGTGTTGATTTAGTGTCTCTTTAATGAAACAAACTCAACACTGCAGCAGTCCACTGACACTAACCTACAGTATATACACATACATGCACTCTCCTACAGGCAACGGAAATAACCTTTTAAGTCTTAAAAGTCAGTTCTGTTTTCATTCTGATCTGAATACAGTCTCTTGTCACTGTCAGTTTATAAACTTGGACTTTTTTGTATCAGTCTAAAAATGACGTGCAACATTTTAAGTCTTACCTCTTGATAAATATCCAATTTCATGTCTGTTAGTATCACAGAATCACAGTTTTGTGGTACAGGTTTGAAATGTCACTGCTTCTGTTGAAAAAAGAAAATTTGGGTGATTTAGTCCTTACAAAAGACAAAGTTCAGAGTTAAACTAAAGGAAGCTTGGATCATGAAGTTAATTAATACTTTCAACAGACACACTGCAAATTCTACCCTCAAACCTTTTCCACCAATGTGGAACTGGTTTTGGTCCAGTTCCTGCACCTGATTTCAAACCTTTCAGTGAAAACAAATTGGATGGGAACCTGAAACGCTGGTTTCCAACTGGAACCACAAAATAGCAGGTTTATATTGGGAATTAAAGTGTAAAGTGGGCGTGTGAGTTTGTAAAGGTTTTTGACCATGCCCAAAAAAAACCTGCCGGTGCATCATCCAGTGGGAGGTGTTAAAAAGACGCAGTCTCAATTAAAATAGTTCTGCTCTTAACAAGTGGGAACAGGGACTGGTTCGCTAGATGACACCAAGGCTCCAAGAATCCTGGTTCAAGCAGCAGAGGTGATTGGGTGAAAATACACCCACCTCGTCCCAGGGAGGATGTACCGCCAACATGCGTCTGAAGCTGCTTACATTTCTCTAAAAGCAAATGATGGATTATGGTTTTGTGTTGATAGGGTACTAAATGCAAATTCGTTGGTGGGTGTAATTTGTTCAAGCCTTTTTGGTTTTAATATTTTTATTTCTTAGAAACTCAGGTAAAGGTTGAAACATAATGTTAGTCAAACCCTGTGAATTTAGGTAGCTCTTTGAATCGACCAAATGCCTTGTTTGAGAGATTTTCTTTTTTAATGAGAAAAAGGTACCGCCCTTTTTTAAAAGACTCATTTCTTAGTTCTGCTCTTGAATTTGATACATTGTACTTATTATCTACTGTGCTTTTCTGTACAAAACGTACACATCTTAAAACGACATCTTCCGAATCTGGCCAAAGCTGAAAGTCTTACAACTCTGAGAAGATATGCACTGGTTTTCGACCATAATTACTTGTTTAAAACATGTATAAAATACAGCAATTGTAAAGTAGTTTACCAAGCAAGCGGTACAAAATGTGGTCAGCAGGGAAAATAATCTCCATAACATTGTGGGTCAGATTCTGACTTAAAGTCAGACTCCACTGGGCCCTTCACTGTACACTATGTATTTATATGTGCTCATTAGCCAAACTGACCCTGCTCTCAGCTCTGTGGTGTGTTTTATGCGATAACAATGCTAAGACAGCTTTTATCTCTGTTTGTTTCACTTCTCCACGCTCCTACTCATTGCTAAAGAAGATGTTGTAGTACTGTAGCTTTATGCACTCTGAGGTGCCTCGTGCTTGTACATTTGCAGAAGGATGCATGATGTTCGTGGTGCTCATCGGTTGATTAGACATCTTAAAACATGGCAGTTCAGTAGGCAATTAATTCCTATTTGCATTGTCAACCTGATGTTTAACACGAGTAGATTTGCTATCAAAATCTGTATTCTGAAGCTTTGACATTCAGTGAATTTGCTATCAAAATCTGTATTCTGAAGCTTTGACAGTCAATGACTTATGATGAACAAATATGCAAAAATGTTCGTGAGCGTCACAAATGCTCGCTTAGAAGATTTATTATAGCCACGTACAGGATCCAAATTGTTATCTGACCTTTGGTCAACCCCAGCCAAAGTTTCCTGAAGGCTCGTGTTCTGCTGATGTCGGCACCACTTCATTGCTTGATGTGTAAATAGGTGTGTCACCCCTCAATTAGTACTAGAGAGGAGATTTGGTGGAGGTTAACTGACTTCTTTCTCATCAGCTGGCCTCAGAGTAATTCATCTCTGCTTGTTAGGATTTTACTTGCACTTTGGATAAAGAACACTGCTGTGAATACTGTTCAAAACTGTCCAGATATGTATAAAGTGTAATCTTAGACTTAGTTTACAAAAGCAGAGTTTGAGTCCCAAACGAGGCTTGAAAAAACTGAAATCGTACTGAAAAGAACACATCTTTTAAGCGCTACATTAGATTTAGAAATCAATGACAGTTATGTTTGTGCTGACACAGTGTATAAGATAACTGTCAAGTTATAGAAAGACAGTCCCCAGTATGTCCCTGCCTTTCAAGCCCCTTTTTTATTGCCAATGTTACCTGAGAATGCAAATTTTTGCTTTGGCCGAGCAGCACGCACACTGTTGTAGACACTCAGGAGAGCTCCATCTTTATTTCCCTGGCTGTCTGCTGGCATTCAAGCATTTTTCTTAATATTACTGACCACAAACTGGTCACTTTACTCTATGAAAGATATGATCAGAGGCACAGGATGCGAAGATCTAACCCAAATCCTTATCTCTTCCAACAATTGACCGCTGAAAAATTCTTACTGAGCAATTGTTCTTTAAGGAAAGGACATTGTGTTGCACATGTGCTGAGTATTGTTGCAATGTTCTGTAGCCACGCATAAAAGAAAAATCTATTGCAGGTCCCTGTAGCCTCTATTTGCATCTTGTTTATATTGGAAAGCAGTTTGACCAAAACTAAGAATCACTTGAACAGCAGACACCTTGCTCACTGTGTGTGTGCCACAATTTGTGCTGTCAGTGGTCAAACAAAAAAGAAAGCACTGACCATTTGCAAAGCCCCACCCACTGCCTTACCTGCTTTTGCTGCACCTGTCAAGCTGTAAATTTGGAAACAACCGGTCCGAAAAAATTTTACAGAGAAGTAAAGGAGCAAATTTGTTCTATAAATACAAACCAAGACAAGCAGCAGCGGAGTCTGATTTATGCTTTAATTGTTGTATATTTCACTTTAACCAAAGAAAAGGTTTTGAGGATGAGGAATGATTGATAAGTTTGGAAAGCATAATGCTATTTCATGCCAGTCGGCTGGAGTTGTTAGAGTGGAAACTTCCTCAAAGCAAAGAAAGCTGCTACTCCCAATGCTACTGAACTATAGAACAGATATTGTTAAAATGTGACCTGTAACCCCACAATGATATGTCCCTGTTTTTGGAAATAACCCTGGTTTACTTCTGTGCATTGTAAGCTAGTGAGCTGCACATGCTAATGGGTAAATACGCAGTTTTATTGATTCTGTTCTTTTGTTCTTTGGTTTTTTGGTTTTTAAGTTTGTGAAGTTTATGAAAACGCACGTGTCCTAACTCAATTGCGTGCAGAGTTACGCTTGTTAAGCTGTGATTGGACAATCACTGTTTGGGGGCGGGGCTTAGCAAGTGGTCGATTGGCTGAAAGCAAAATAACCAATTTAGGCAAACAATGAAATTCAATACAAGTGTTTGAAACCAGTGTGTCTGTTACTTGAATAAAAGACTAGAGAAGAGAATAGAAAGTCGAGCTGTCAGTCAGACTGTGTGATTACCACCTTAAGCATTTCCAGCCCAGCACAGCCCAACCATCTTATGACTATTAGGAAATGAAACTTAAGTAGTCAGTGTCTCAGCTTCAGCCTCGTGCCTCAGCCAACAGGCCTTACTGCCTTAAAGAAACAGAATGTGTGCACGGGACATTAATGATCATTGTTACAAAGATTGTAAATTGTCCTGCGGATTGTGGAATTCTGTTATGAGTCAGTCGACGTCTCTGCTCACTTTATCAGTATGGCTGAAAAGATTTTCCACTTCGCCTCGGGCTGCTGAGGCGATGGGATCGCATTTAGACTCAATCAAGAGGGCTGCTGATCAAGAGGGCACTTTACTTCTTTGCTGCTTGGTGGCAAATCGCTATCGCACGCTGACACACGTCTTTTCTGCAGCTGCTCGAATAATTTTTCTCCAGGTGTGTGTTGTCCCATTGAGCTCACATGTGCTAATACGATGCCTGGCGGTGTCTGTGAAATATGTACTCATGAGACATAAACGCAGGGTCAAAGGTCTTTTGTGCCTTTTATTGCACGGACTACTCCCTCTCTTTAAGAAGTGTATATATGTGTGTACAGTTTTTTTTTTTTTAATATGACAATGTGCATGTGACCAAGCCATGTAAAATATCTTAACTGTAAATATTGTAAGTAAATATTTAATGAAGGATCCAACTTTCCCTCAAGAAAATAAATAAGTTAAAACGACTGTCCCGTGTGATGAATCCAGATTAGATGTTATGACCTCTGCCAAGAGGTGTTAGGTGAAGTCTGGGGTTTGTTTGTCTTTCTGCAGGATTTCAGAAAAACTTCCGGCTTGATGTCCGTTAACACAAGAGGGGCCAGAATTCCATTCCTACTAGAAAGGCCGAGTGACATCATTACAGTATAGATGAGTGGTCATTTTGACTGCCAGATTCCAAATTCTACTGTCTCTCATGAAAAATACCTAATATAGAGGGTGATGCATTTTATTGTGTCAGGATATCTTTAAAAAAAAGAATTATAACTTGAAGATATGCCAAGGAGGAAGAGAAAACTCCCACTTTAATCGGAGACCAATCATCCTGATCTGCTCCCAGCTGGTGCGGCTGAGCTCAGCTGTGCTGCCATGCACCGCGCTGCTTTGAGGCACAAAAATTGCCTCTGTAAATGAAATTCCCAGACGCTCTCTAGTCTTACTTTTTACAAAGACAATGATAGTTGCCAAGCAACTGCACAAAAGTGTATCAATTTAACCACGGCAAAGTCTGTGCGGTCATTTTGACCACCTGTGGCCGAAATAGGTAGAAGTTATTCATACGAATTGCACTAAACATAATGTAATAACATTTTAAATGAAAATACAGGCATTTTAAGGAAAAGTCAGAGACCAGCAGCACTGTATTTTTTTTAATTTAACAGAGTTACATGAAATATAAATGTGTCAACATGACCATCATGGCCTTTCAAGTGTTAAACTAGTTGCAAGGTTGCTGAATTTTCCAAAGAAGAACCTGTTAAATTGTGGATCGGGTCTTAATCACTGGGCAAATACAGGAATTATTTTTTAATTTGTGCCCTCAGTTGTATATTGATTTCTTTCATCTGTGGTTTGGCTCATAAAGAACAATTTAAGAAGCTTATTTTCTCAAGATTATACTTGTGTGATTATTCTAAACAATTTTTTCTCAGAGCACATTTATTGGAATTTTTTTTTATTTACCCAGCAGTTTGCAGATTACAACACATGCATTAGGATCAAAGCAGCAAAAACAGGTTTTAAGGGATCGGATGTAGACACAGGGAAATGTTTTTTTCCATTCAGATGCATTTCTTTCGACTTCAGGGCTTGAGATACAGACTTAGAGCTCATAAATCTTCATTTCCTTTGCAAACTCAGATCATTAACTTGTGTCGGGCTGCGCTTGTCCTAGCAGCGACGGGAGACACAAGTACTGTGATGTACGACGGCCATTATCGCCTCCAAGGAGCCAAAGCCATTTGAAGATGCCAGTCACAAACAAATAAACGTGCATACGCAAACCCAGTCACGTCCCTGCAGCATTTGCTCCAGCTCTCTCTCCATAAAATAAACTCCTGAAATTTCATTTAAATGTCTTCGTCTGTATCATTACACTACAACGCTCCAGTAAGTCTGTTTTTACTTGCTGATCCATCAGTCCTTGTCCTACTCTATCAATCACTCTGTAAGCAGAAAAATCAATTTGAAATTCAGCTGAATACCCAGAGAGAATAGAAAATGTCCCATACGTGTTATACTTACTTGTGAGTGAAGTGGAATGAATTTAAATGCAGTATCTCAAGTAAAAGTACCGTTATTTAGGCTAGTAGAGATGGCAAATGGTCTTTTTCTCAGTCCACCACTTTCCACGAATCTACAGACAGCAATATTTGGACAAATATAAATGGATAATGAAGAAATTTCAAAGAGACATTTTTGGTCCCCAGAGAATGGATTGTTGAAATTTTGGTGGTCGTTACATCTAGCACCAACATTAGATCAAAAATTCCATGTGACCAAGACCTACAAACCCCCATTCTCCGGACAGCCACAGCTGTTCTTCGTGTTTCAGGTTTCATGTTAATTAACACGTTAGCAAGCTAACACAATAACCTAAGATGGTGAAAATGTTAACATACCTGCTACAGGGCTGTCACAATATCAGATTTTCACTACACAATTATTCCAGTCTTAAGAATTCAAGATAACGGTAGGCTGTTATTGAAATATCCATAGAAATGTGAAAAAATCTGTCATGCTTTGCTATCAGTCAAATTTAGCTTTAACTTTATTTATGTGAGTTTCCAATTTCTGGCAAATGAGTCACTCAAAAGACAAGTGTAGGGAGATGGTAAGAGTGCCTGTAACCTTAACTACAAAAGAATAATTACACCTGTTGAATTTTTTGATTTTACAGCAGGTGGCAACCAGTGTTAAGCTGCATTACTGTCAGCTGCTGCAACAAAACAGTAACAGAAAGATGGATGGAATGTTGGTGCTGAGATGTGGGAAATTTGGAGGGTTTGTCATGTGTGCAGACACCCGTTTAAACTTCTTAGGCCATACTTTAAATCAAGTAGGGGGTAGCTGACATCCATTCATTAATGTGATATGTTTTTTGGATGACACGAGAGCTCGAGGCAGAATCTCAAAGAGGCTGTTAGCAAGTTTACAACCCTGATATAAAAATGAGGAATAACTTGCTATGATAGGGAAAAAGACATTTAGTCCTCCTGAAAGCCATGCAGCTCATCGCAGATTTATACAACAGAGGAGCAGTCAGAAGTTAAGGCAACATTCTACTTTTGACAAGGACTAAAGACCCACAGAGACTGATGAAAGCAACAAAACAAACTTCTGTCAGGGAAAATATGAGCTTTGAACTTCTTGAAAGTCTACGGTGTTTTCTATGTGAAGGGTTCATTTGCATAAACAGATCTCTGTTTTGATTTTTGAATCAAACTGCTGCTTGTTTTTAGATGAGCTTTTTATCCTATTTTTGCATAGCAGCTGTTAGGTATTTACCACTGAGACTTTCACCTCAGAGTTCACTACTATTTTAATCACCCCTCTCAAACACAGAAAATACACTCGAGGTCCACTTGATTAGGTACACCTACGCTTTAATGTATATACCTACAACTTTTCTGCAGTTAAATTTACTTTTATGATGCCTACGATGCTATATTTGTACTGTTTTAGCATTGAGGTCTCTTGTGATGATACTCCCAGAAGGCGTTATAATCCCTCCACATGCATGCAAACAGTGAGACCACAAATGAGAACATCAGCTTTCACTCTAACCTCAATAGTGAACACAAGTGAATTTCAGCATTTCCTACAAGGTTATTAAAAACTGACTCATCTCATGGGCGTCATAAAGACGGATGCCGTGGCAGACCTGCATTAAATTATACAAGTGTATCTTATAAAGAGGCCGCTGATTGTATGTTGAGCAGAAATTCAGACGAATAAAGTACACCCACACGTGACACAAAGTGCTATAAACAATGTAGGAGCAGGTCATTTATACTGTCATGATGTCAGAACTGGACTGTACCGGCTGCATTTCCCTACTCATAAAAAAGACCAAAAATATGCATGAAGAATGTTATAATCACCGCCTTACTGATAATAACGTCATTTTAGTAATATATCTACTAAAATGATTTATATCACAACTTCATATCACCCAGCTCCCAGCTGGGATAAGTATATAGGAACATAGTCTTGTGCTGTACAGTAATTTATTCAATTTTTTTTTTTTTTTTAACAGATACTATCAGCTGATATCATACAAGCCCTAAGACATGTCTGTCTTCATTATTTGACCTCGATGGCTTAAAGAGGTTTCAAGATCTTCACTATCTGCATATTCCTAAATGAACATCTTTGATCAGGTTACCACAGAGCAAATCTGAGGCCAGGTAATAATCCAGCACAGAAAAATCATACACACTGCACCGAGAGAGGAAAAGATGAGGGTTAATGGAGATCCACTAGCTCATTTTTGCTCCAGAACACCTTGGCCTGTTAATGGGGAAATTTTAAGGAAACTCAGATACACCCGGGATTGAAAAGGCTAAGAGCCTATTATGCTCATGAAAGGTAAAAGCCATTAGGCGAAAATTTTATATTCTGCAGGAGGTGATGAAATAAAATTGACTTAATTCAGTGTCAGATGTTGCATTTCCTCTACTTGCAGCATCATTCTAACGTGTGTATTGTTGTGATGTGTCCATCCATCTGCAAGAGCATGACAACATCAGAGGAAGGAGAATCTCTGCAAGCAAGGCAGCTGGTGCAATGAAGCCTTTAGCCCCCAGCAAGTGTCCATGCTGCAGGGATGACCAGGTTGGACATTAGGCTCAGGTGATATTCAAAATTAAGTATTATGATATTGTTC
>JAPQLA010000012.1:19326706-19341498 GCA_029822935.1 Naso vlamingii | reverse complement strand
TATGATCTCGCCCCATTTTTGACCCAATTTCAAGACACACGACTCATTTTGAAGTCGGGCCAACTTCCAGCGTCATCATGCGTCATTTATCATGCAGTGTACAGGGGGGAGCGGGGGCCGATATGCTGCTCCCAACACACGATCTGATGATCGGATGGATTTCTGACATGTCAGAAATTTTGGTCGGCTGTCACTAGGCTCTCGCACAGTTGAAGCAGAGCCACGAGCCGATTCACCAAGATCAGAGCCTTTTGTTTTCACTGCGCCTGTCCGAAGTGGCAAACAGAACGTCTGAATGCCATGGCAACACGCACACAACAAGGAAAAAATAAAACAGCGCTACAGTAATCACAGTGTAGCTAATGTTAGCTATCAAGTTAAAAACAGTAAAAGGAGCTAACTTACCTCCAATTCTCTCTGCACAATTAACAAGCCATAATGTTACTGTGTACGCATTCCAAGCCATCTGTGTGTCTGTACATGGCAGCACGCAGGATAGCACAAATTATTGAGGCAGCACGCTTCTGCCTTTGTTAGTGTTGTTGCTAGTAAACAAGCCTGCCTGTGAGCTTTCAAACGAATCTTTATTGACAATTGACCAGAGCCAGGATGGTCTGCGGGGAAGACGGGCCATTCGTACACGTGCAGTGTGAGCACTCTGGTCGTGGCTGATGATCGGACTGTACAATGTGAGGACCTCAATCATGACCTTTGGCGTCACAACGCAGACGATTGAATCATACAGAATGAGCTGGAGTTACGACAACATTTCAAAAACTTGTACAGTGTCTGCCAGGCTTTAGTAATTTTTTAAAGTTAGCAGTCTTTAAGAGGAGCAGGTGCACAGGAAACTACTGATCTCTTCCCCATGTCAAAGTCAATAACATCTTATTAATGAAATCACTGGACTGGACTATTTGTAAGACTTTTCTCAAATTCAGAGGCAATTTTACTTAGTCTGCTTATTACCAGTGTAGTTCATTTCTCTCACCTAGTCCACTCTTATCTTTGAACTCAAGTCTCTCTCTCCACTGTCAGCCACTCTGTGTGACTCCTTTCTTCCCTGACGTGTCTGGAGCCGGCACTTACATAACACTTGGCAGCAATGGGTTTCTAACGCTCTACCTCCACATGCCATTTCACATGTCAGAGAGCTTTCAGTGAGGGCCGTCTTTCTCCAGTTTTTTAAAAAAAAGTTTCCCTCCTCCTCTGGATTCACTCTTAATCCCCTAACCTGTTCTTTCTCTTTCTCAGTTATGGTTGATGTTAGTCCCTCCTAAACAGAACTTTAACCTTAGTGTGTCACACAAAGCATCTGACTGGCTTGAAGTTTACATAATCACTTGTGTTATGTAAGGCCTGCATGGACCTTTAGTCTCCTCCCACTCTGCCGCTCTCTCTGAGAGGAGGGGCAATAGTGGGGTTTGTGGATCAGTGGAACATATGGGTTATGTGTATTCTGTGGAATTGTGTGTACACACATGAATGTTGGTGGACTCTGTTAAACAGAATTGTGTGATTATTTTGCTTTTATCTTGAGAGATGTGATTGCTCTTGATTAGTGGTTTTGTTAGGCAATGCCATAATAGATTGCTTAACACTTAAAGCATGAGGTCATCATGTTGTTTGTATTACGGTGGCCCTGAAGTGCCAATAACAATCACAAAATAAAAACACAACTGCAAAAAGTAAAACACAACAACAACTTATCACAAAACACAATTGCAAATAGGAAAACACGACCTCAAAACAAAAACACCACTGCAATTAGAAAACACCTACGTAAAGAAAAAACACAACCACAAAAAGAAAAGTTCAACAATAAATAAATGCAACACAAAAACCAAAATGTTGAATTCATGACCAGGTAGGTGTACAGTGTAGCTTTCAGTAATTGACAAAAAACTACTTTTTCCTCTTGAGGTTGTTTTTTTTTTCTTTTTGCTGTTGTGTTTTGTCTTTTTGAGGTGGTGTTTTTTCTTTTTGTTGTTGTGGTTTTCTTTTGGTCATTGTGTTTTCTCTTTTTGTGATGGTGTTTTTTGTTTTTGCTGTTATAATTTACCTTTTTGCAGTTGTGTTTTTGTTTTTGTTTTTGCTGTTGTGTTTTTGTTTTTGCGGTTGTTTTTTTTCTTTATGCAATTGTGTTTTCTAATTGCGGTTGTGTTTTTGTTTTGCAGTCGTATTTTCCTATTTGCGATTGTGTTTTGAGATTTGTTGTGTTTTACTTTTTGTGGTTGTTTTTTCATTTTGTGATTGTGATCGGCACTTCAGGGCCACCGTATACTTTATTGGTGCATATTCAGTCTGTATGTTCTAATCTATAAACTTTAAAAAAAAACAATGAAGACAGTGTTTCGTTGACCTGTAATAAGGCTTAGTCTGAAAAATCAGATCCAGTACACCGGGAAACAGGCATTGTAAAAGTGCATTACATTAAACCATGTGTGTGTCTGTATATCTGTGTGTTTGTTTGTGTAGGTGGTGGATATTATGCGTGTTAATGTTGACAAAGTGCTGGAGCGTGACCAGAAGTTGTCTGAACTGGATGATCGAGCAGACGCACTGCAGGCTGGAGCTTCCCAGTTCGAGACCAGTGCTGCTAAGCTGAAAAGAAAGTACTGGTGGAAGAACTGCAAGGTACTCAAACAACTCAAACCTGGCCCAGACAACAATAACAAAACACACCCTTTTCACTACTGTATATGAAAAGAACTTATCTTAAATGAACTCCATACTAGAAGTCTCTTGGCAGAAAGTGGTCTGAATTAAGTTGATCCTGAAAAAGCTAATACTTAAATAAACTAATAGTTAAATTGTGGCGGCATCAAAGATTGTTTGACAAGGCAAGATACTTCATATACATATACCAATCATAACTGTAAATAAAAGTGGAACAAGAATTTAAAAACGAAACCGAATTTTTAAAAAGTCTCAAATTATGTAATGATCATGTACTTTTGTTGTAATAAATATTTAAGTGCATAAATTATTTCATTTCACAACACAGGGTTGCACATTCAAATGTAAGCTGTAGCCACCTCTTGCTACACACACATAGAACATATTTTTAAATATTTAAATTAGAAAAGAATGAAATAAAATATAAGTAGACATCTCAGTTCCAGTTGATTTGTGTGATTTGTGAATTTGTTTTACTTTTTCCCCTTGCAGATGTGGGCCATCCTGATAGCTGTCATATTGATTATCATCCTAATCATTATTAGTGAGTATGCAGTTTTGATTGTATTGTTTCATTTGAATCACAAGCATCTCTGGGATTTTTAGGCAATGACTGCTCATAGTTCTTAATATCCAATCTAACCATGAGCCTCCCTCATTCACAGTTTGGAATTATTCGTAAACAGCAACAAGAGGAGGAGGAGGAGGAGGAGGAGCAGAAATGATGAAGAGGAGAGGAGCAACGTGCATGATTAATATTTCAGATCTCACAATTACTGGCTACTGAGCTCCTCAACATTTCTCCCCTCCTACAGGGAGTCTTCATTCCTTGTCCTGGTTTGCTGTGTGTGTATGTTTGCACATGTGCCCGAGTAACTGATTGCGATAATACCAGAGTCTTGGCTTGCATTACTGCACCGTACCAGACATCACCACTTGTTTCTGAGTGCCAAACCAGTTGCCAAAGAAAAAAGAACATACACGCTGAAGCAGGTTGATAGACTCAAAACCAACTAAACCTTTTTTTTTATTCTTTCTGAAAGTCTAAATTACTCATTTCTTACTGTATGACAAAGCAGACACACACACAAACACACTCCGACCTCAGGACTAGAAGTGAAGGATGTTGTTGTAAACTTTTCTCTACTTATATTTACTTTTTTTTTTTTTTTTTTTTAAGAAAATGCCATTGATTTCATGTGCCAGGCTAAGAGAAGTGCCTTTGAAGACATGCTCTTTTGTGTTGGTTTAGATAGTAACAGTGACCTGCATATTACTGAAGAGAAACCCCTTTGCAAAAAATACACATTTGTACTATTGCTAGGGCCAATATTTACTTCTTTTTTTTTCTTAAATTCTCTAAATTTTGCATGTCTTCATTTTACGAATCGTCAGAGTTGATTAGGGAATGAGGGGATCTGATGACTTTATTTTATGTATGTACATGGTTAATTGGTTGTAGGGTTCTCCGTGTAGAACATTTAATTTTGGATTGAATAAAGAAGAATTTGTTTGTCCCCCAACAACACAATGCTAACCAGTAACACACTGTTGAACCCCCTGGCCATACCTGTCCCTGACAGTCTTCCCTCTCAGGTAGAACTTAGGGGTTAGTTGCAGAAAAACTAGTATGAGCTCGTGTTTTGATAAGTGCCTATATGCTCAGACCAATTGCCTCGCATGGCAAGGCTAGAGAAACTACCACAAATCTTTAAAAAAAATGAACAAGGAGAGTGCTACACTGGGGTGGAAGTGATGAGTTGTCTCAATTACATCTCATGGATGTGCCTGTAAATTTGCTTTTAAATATTCAAGTGCAACAATGAAAGAAAAACACAGTAGACAGATGCCTTAATAGGAACAGCCAAAAATACAGCTACGGTTGTTGATCATATATACCAGCCAGTAAGACTTGTGCCTTCTCAATGCCTTGACTGTCCAAACCAATACTGTGCTGCTTGCTTATTCAGCTGAGCTTATTAACCTTTAATTAAAAAAAAAATCTCTCTAGTCACACTGGCATTTATCCCACTTGATCAATGCAAAGTTCTTCTTGAGTGTGATATTTTACTTTCAATTCTAACATCAGCTTTTTTTGGTGTCCTATATAGAACTAACCGTAAATATATACTGTATAGTATCATTTGTGGAGGTGCTCACTGCTGCTGAGCATCATGTGTGTTTGAGTTTGGAAAAAATACTTTGTCAACAGTGTGATATATGCCATACCAACACAATGATTGTCTTTCCTGCTGTCATTTCCACCCTAATTAAATAAATGTATTTTAATGAGATAAAACATTTTGGGTTTACTTTCTACATTCACTTGATTCTGTCTGGAATCGGAACTGTTGATGTGTTTTTCGATATATTTTGAGACAGCTGTTAATTGCCTTTACAGTGTGGACATGATACTTTGGCAATTTAAATGAACACTAATACAAGTATGAGCTCTTCAGATGTTTTTGTAATATATAGTCAAACAGTAGCCATTAAGGAAATTGTTACATTTAGAATGAAAACGCTTCTACTGCCCAGGCTTATTTCATCGAGGTGTGTTATTGTCATCCTCTCCCGTCTACACCTTAAATCTGAGACACAGCAACTGTCTGCTGAGACCTTTGCTTATGTCTGCCTGCTGGGAATGCCTTTCAAAATAAGAGCCATTCTACACTATGGCCCTGAATGCCTTTTGCTTGAATAAAACTGATTTACCTTCATTAACAAAGCCTCATCGGATTGTTTTTTATATTTATTTCTGATCTGTGACAAAATACATGTCTGCAGGTCACTCTTCCTAAAATAGATCCAAAATTTGTCGTCTCTGCTCGCTTTGGTCCAATTTTATAGATGGTAATATTATCCCTGATTTCTCTGGAGTATGATATGGTTGTTCTCTCATTGATGTAATAGTTCAAGATCCAGTGGGTCATCCTCACTGACTGTCACCTGTGACCTCGCTGTCTTTGACACCAAAAAGATTGTAAGATGAACGTCTGTCAGCTAATGTTATGTCATTTCATTGCTAAAAGCATTTCATAGTGAAAAGTCTTGTGGGCTATTATTACCCACACCATCTGTTTACCTCAGAAGCTTTCTCCCTGAGCCTTCGACCTATTTATTAACCAACCTCAACAAGACCCAGTCCCAGCAAACTCACAGCTTACAGCAGGAGGACTTCCAGCAAGAGTTAGTTTTATTAACCTTACTGTTGTCACCATTATTATTGAACTATGTGTTATTCAAACAGCATTAACAATTCCTTTACTTTGTGCTGTACACATCCTGGAGGTGGACCTCGAGCAAAATCGAGCTGCAGCCCTGATCGACCCCTGTTGCAGTCCTAATAATAACAGTAGTTGTAATCACTTGGCTTAGAAAATGGAAAAAGAAAAAAAAAGTTTCCATTGCTAATTTCAGAGCCCCAAAGTGAGTATTTAAGTAGTTGTTCCCCTCTTTATTTATGTATTTTTTTCAAGCCAAAGCTTTACAGTATCTAATTATATTTGGGAAAAGAACCCAGTAAGGTTTTGTCACTCTGGCTTTGCAGATATATAAAATTAATAATCGATTGTCTAAATTTTAAATTCTGTTTGATTCAGCAAAAGCGTAAAGTTAATGTATCTTGTCAGGGAAAAAATTGTCATGTAAGGTAACATGATGCATGTGTGAACTGCATCCACTGGGCTAAGTCGTCTCCCTTCATTCATTCAGTAGTAGAGGGGTGGATGCAGCGCGCCTGTACGGTGTCAGTGCTTGCGCATTCTACACCAGGGTTGTTGTCCCTGTGTTGTGTAACATGGAAGTCCACGTGAACTGTCCACAAGCCGCTAACAGTTCGCAGCGTTTAGGCACGCCCACTGTCAGATGCAACGTCCAATCACACTAAAGATTCCAATTTAGCCTGTCCAATCATCATGAAGTGGGCGGAGTTATACCCAACCGGCCTCACGTTGCACAAATGTGTCAAACGCTCTGGAGTGGATGACGACGTTCCTACGTGACTGGAACATAATTCGAAAAATACTTTTCGACGACCGATTTGATAAAACTTAAATTATTGGACAGTGAAGCTGAGACACACGTGGAGCCGAAAAGGTAAATATTCCATCAGAAGAGAGAAGATTTGAGGTGTCGTTAGCAAGTTGGCTAAGCTAGCTAACGTTAACTAACGTTACCTCGCCCACGGCATCAACCAGACAGAACTAACACTGGATGTAAACAACGAAAATTAAGTTGTTGTCATGTGTGTTAGTATACTATTACAAGTGTCTGTTGTTTAGCTTTAGCTTGATGCATTATATTCCCGTACAGTTAAGTATAACTTGTCTGTAAGTAGTGTGCAGTAGTGTGTGTTGCTAATGTGCTAGCTGCGTGACATGTCTGCCATAAGTCAGAGGGTTGCTGTTAACGTTAGCAAGCGGCGCTCAGCGAGATATTGAAGAATTGCTGCTAACGTTAATGTTGCTCTGAGACGCTTACAGTAACTTACTGTTGCTTGCATTGTGGGAATTACAAGTGAAGTTATCACGTTAGGTATTGCACTAACAAAGTAGGATACTATTCTAATGAAACGTTAGAAAAGCACTCCTGGAATTTGAGTCTTGCTCGGTTAAGTAATAATACTAATGGTCTCCTATTGTGTTTATAGTTTAATGTGTCATAAAATGTCGTTTGTAGCTGGCCAAATATGTAGCTATATACACATTAAAGTAATTTAAAGAACACCATAATGGTGACTGCTTCTTGTGGGCGGAGCATTAGCTGCCTCTCCTCTAAGTTAAGCTTCGGGTTATTGAGGTTACTGAGGTTTGCAAGGTTACTGGGTTCATGTGGGGAGGGGGTGGTGAACCGTAAAGAGTGTCAGGTTTGTTTCGAGTGGGGGTGGATTGTTTGCTGGTGTTGTAGTCTGAAAGGCTATTCATTTTTCAAGTAGATCAAAGCATGAAAAGCAGGTGACACTAAAGACTTCCCCATTCTCTTTCACATTAGTAGTATTTGTGTACTGGTGTGTGTGTGTATTTTTTAGTTGTATTTGTGTACTGGTGTGTTTTTTTTTAGTTGTATCGATAATCTGAAGTGACCTACAAACAGCTGTAGCTTCAAGTTCAGTAAACTACCTCTTCGATGCATTTACCTCAAACTATAAATAACCATCATGTTGTTGTCAGAAGTAAACAAAGATTGTGTGACAACACAACAGTCTGACACAGTCACCTAAATCTCAGAATTTTCACTCATAAAACGATGTTAGTCTTAAAGTGTAGATAAAAAAATATTTTTATCTTGCCACTCTGTGAATGTTATTATATAACGTTATGATTTCATAACCAAATTCTGTTGACCTGGGATGTATATCCTGCCAAGCTTTTACTTCCGCATTGGCAGGAATATGGTGTGTATTAATGTTGTGTGTTTTGAGTATTTAGTGTGTCTAAGATACATAACAACAAGATCAGCTCCTTATATGCTTTTTGTCTGCAGTGTTTTTTGCATTCATTTACAAAAGTTTGGTGCTCTTTGACCCCATGCACTGTGAGCGTATGCATTCAGTTTGCCTGTTACCACCAATGTAGAAATGATTTAAAAGAGGCTTCCTTAAGTTATTGCTTCTCTCATAGTTCAAATGCCCCAAAAGTTTTTTTTTTCTGCACAAATGAAGAAATGATGTCATATTAATGTGGTATTGACTTTATGTTTTGAATCTTGACACGACAGCGAGGCTTCCAGTGTAACAAAAGATGTTGTAAATTTGCTTGCAGTGTGATAATTCTCTCAGAAGCACTGTGTTGTGACTTTATCGTATTATTATAATACAAATTATGAGAAAAGTGTAAATGAAAACTTGTTTTTGTTGTTAAACATGTAAACAATTTGAAGCTGATCACAAGATCCTGCTGTATGACACGAGCAGGTCAAATCAGGGCTCTTTATTGTTTCTACATGCACATGCACAAGATGACTTGAACTTGAACAGTCCCATGACTACAATCATGTCAATGAGGGCAACATTTCACCAGAGGGATCATGACTGAAACATTTCACATTGTAGGAAGTGCATTTTATGTGCATTTGTTCACTTCAAACTATGATTGTAACAGATTGCACTATATTTTTTTCATGTATAAATTATATATGTAGATTGAAAACTGTGACGGTGAGAGCCGGTTCATGAAGAAGATTTTCGTAAACTACACCAAACTCGACTTTTGACGCCATTCTGTATCGCATTTTGCTTTAAATCATAGAATGCTTGCATCAATTTGCCAGGAGCAAGACCACACCAAGACTCATTTTCCATGGATTTCCCTGCATACCTACAGTCCAAACACCCCCCACCCCCCCACTGTAGTTTGACTAAGGTTTCTAGCCAACCTTTAAATGAGTAGATAAGGGATGCACATGCACAGTGTAGAACAGTAGCAGAAGTCAGAAATCGTCATCGGAAATATAAACAAAGGATACACAGACCTGATTTCCATATCTTTATGAGTCACACACTGTGACAACAACAAGCTTGTCCGAGCCCTGTTAAGCACTTTTCAGTGTCCCCTTGTTAATGGTATCTAGGCCTGTATACATACATTTGCAGCTCAAATAGTTAATTTAAAATTTTTATGCCTCTCAGCTTCTCATCATTACGAACACTGGACAGTTTTACTCCTGTGCCTACAAAAATTACGATTGACGATGAGCTGATACGATATTCAATACTGATGTCAGTCCAATATTGGCCAAAATCGGATATCAGATCGAAAGATCGGATAATTGGACAGGGGAAAAATATATAATCTGATCCGACTTATTAGCCTTTCCTCTTCCATAAATACTCAAAAAGGGTTGTAACTATATGTTTTGAAAATGATACACTGCATATTACGATACATGGTTGGTGTTAAGATACAAGAACAATATGGGCTTATTTAGAGCGATACAGTATGATGCTATTCAATGTCTAGTAACCGATATAGTAATGTTTTTTTGCTAATAATAGAGGAAAAGAAAGTGCCTATTTCTATGCAGTGGTAGAGGAGGTAAAACAAACGATTTGAGATCGACACAAGTCACACTAAAAGGACGATTTGCCATTTACCAATCGATGATGGATTGCAGGAATATAAATTGATGCACTGTTACATCGATGTATCGTTACACCTCTGTTATTGGGCAATGTCTTAAAGAGTGGCGAGTTTAAGCAAAGAGCTTCCATACAGATTTATTATCTGTAGCTTTGTTGTTAAAGGAAAAAGGCTGAATCAGATTGGCATAGGTATTGGCAGATACTCAATGCTGTCTTATTGCAGTCGGACAATAAAAAGTGGTTGAGCCATCCCTAATTACAGTGTATTTAAGCTGTTCACTGGGCCAAAAAAAACAAACAATTTATTTTTTTATCTTGTGGTAGACTACTCCTTGTATTAAATGACTGGTTTATCAACTTTTGAGTGATTGTGTGTCTCAATTGCCATTTTTTCATGGTGCAACTACCCTTTTGTTTACAGTTGGAACACAATGTGCATAGCACAATGTGAAGAAGAATTCAAGCGTGTTTCCTCTTTGAAAAATGGGGAGAAAACTACAGATTCTAAACTCTGCTGAGCACCTTGACCTTGGCCTGGCCTTATCAGGTCTGTTTGTGTGCTGTAAAAAAATACGGAAAGGCCGGAGGGTCATTCATAAACCACAGCGAGCATGGGTTTGTATCTGTGCCTTGTACACTTAGTACTCATATGAGGATAGCTTATGCGCTCTGAATTGAGCAAGCTGGTTATGTAATCCTGCAGTGATGACCTGTTGAATGACGCAGGTTATTTTCACTGGCTCCTGTTTGTATCTCTCAGTGGGTCTCCCTCTGTCTTTGTCTTACTTCCTTTATGTCTTACAGAATTTTGTATGCGACCGTAGCTGCAGTTTGCGCTTGTTTGTTCACTAATACTTAAGTAGCTGAAATAAAGCTAGCGAAAAAGATGGCAAAAAAGATGTTGCCACTGTTTTCCTTTTATATGTTTGTCAGGTTTGATTTCGACAAACTACTCCTTAAAACAATTTTCAGAATACATAAATACTGTATTTGAAGTGAAATTCAAACCCATTTAGGATGTTTTAAATTAAGATGTTAAGCTCAAGTAAGATGTAACACCTCAGGATGTGACTGGATCATATTAGCAATAACACCGACTACATTTAACTTTGATGAATGACAAGGAAAATGTAGCTGCGGGCAATGACTATTAGGCTACAGTCTGTCCCACTGTTATTGTTTTTGTTGATGTTGTGTCAAGGCTTGCATGGCAGTGGCAGTTGTACTGATGTTGGCTGCATGGTTGAATAAAATGTGCTCATGTTAATGGATGATGGGAGTGAGTCATAGAGCAGTGAGTCTTTTTATGGCCAGAGAGTTCAATATTAGATAATAAGGCAGGCTGTGTGTGGCTCACATTTAAGAGATAAAAACAGTCTTATTGCAGGGAACGTTTTATTAGTTTATATTTGGTTTTACTGGATAATGATGCACCAAGTTTCACTGTATGGTTTTTTTTTTTGCTTTTGCATTTGCAGATTTTTCCCATTTTTATTTGGGTTTCTGTCCTGCCTCAATATAGAGATTTGTCACGGCAGAACTGCCGACATATCATTTCTCGTAAATAATTGTATTACAGCGACTTCTCTGAAACAGACACGTCTAAATTGAATGCAGCAAACATCATTAGAGGCATTATCGTTATTAAGCACTCCTTTGCTTTGCCTGCTATGATATGCTACTTTTGCATCATAGCTGTTTCTAAATTCTAAACCGCATTTGATTATCCAGTGGTTGGCGATGGAAAGATTAAGTTAATTCGAAACAGTCAGTATTCATAATAAGAAACAGTTGGTTTTGGAGTGTGCTGTTGGTGTACACTACTAGCCCGCAGTGCAAAGGAAACGGAAGAGCTACTTAAAGGTGCAAAATGAACGAGGACTAGGAGATAAAAGACCATCGATAAGGCCAATAGTCCATTCCTGTATGATATGCAAATCTGCATGCACAGCCACTAGATAAGTCTATTTTCCCCAAACTACTGGAAGTATATCAAGATATGGTTTTGCATAGCTGAAGCCTCATCATCTCAGCAAAGTTTGAATTTTTTTTCCTAAATATTTTTGGTTGCATTATTGCTGACAATCCTATGACTGCGTATTAGGGCCATTGTAGGGAGAAAAGAAAAAAGTTGAGAAAAAAACTTTCAAATTTGTGAGAGAAAACTCTACACTGCACGTTTACATTTTGCAAGGTTGAACAGAGGTAGCCTAAGTTATAAGGCAAAGCAAATATGACAAAAATAAGGAAGATGATTGGCTGGGATACATTTGATCAACTTTTGTTGATCTCTCGAAAATTCGTGCCTTCATAATGTCAGAGAATATCCGAGTTTTTCTTGAAAATTCTGTGTTTTAAACTTGGAAATGATCTCTCTTTACAGCTTTTTTTTTTTTTTTTAAATACCTGCAATGGCCCTAATACGCCCACATTTGTATGTGAGTAACAGTACAATTAGTTGCATAACATGTCTTTGTAAGTTTCCATAGCCACACCATAGTTTCAGGATCATTGTTAAAGCTGTGGCAACGCAACAACTGTAACTGTTCTGTAATGAAACCACAATATGGAAGAGAAAAAAATGATGTTTTTAACTCACAAAGCCACGTTTCAGGACCAAAAAAACAGTAATTTGGTAATAAGTGGTGTCTTTGATGTGAGCTGGAAAAATTCTGAGTGTAACACTATATGTGGAAAAGTAGCCGCCAGCTCACTCAGCAACAAATGTGTCTGTAGGGCTTGCTCATTCCTGCAGAACCATAAACAATATGCTGTAAAATAAGATTACAGTGCATATGATGTACAGTTGGTATATGGTATAGAATTACAGCACAGCTTGTGTGTCAGTCATGGCACGAAACAGGAAAAAACTAATGAGTCATGTGTAAGTTAAGTCAGCTGCTGCTAATCCCAACACCTTTGAGTCTTGCCAAGAATTTTAAACCCCTGTTCGGCCCACAAACAACATGGTCAGTGAGCGTCAGTTTAAAAATTTATATTAAGTAACATTTTACTGTCTCATTGCACAAAACAGCATAACGTGTCTGCGGGGGTTTAAGCCAAGTTGTTCAGCGAATGTTACCTCACACTGTGGTTGGCACTGTTTAGAACAAACCACCTCATATTTTCAAAAGGAAAAGATAAGAGGATAGTGCTGGTGCTATGTGTCATAATGTGTCATAACCTATAGGCTTGAGGCTTTAGTGTCTTGTCTAGTGTCTTGTCTCACATGTTTTTAATTCATGTATTTTGAAAACAAGTTTTAAATGTCATTTTTTCTTAGAAAAACACCATAATATAGTCTCACGCCTCTCTGATAGATTTGTTATTGTTTTCAATGACAGGAGTTATGCAAGAAATTAGCTTGTTTGCTACCACCTGCTGCTAGTTCATCCATGACAAGAAAACGATCCTGCAAAGTTTGCATTGGTACCATTTCTTATCATCGGCCTTTATTTCCTTTGTCTTACAGTGTTCAAGGCTGATCCTCACATCCATCATTCAGAACTGATTTAATGAACGCCTGTTTATCATCACCACATGGAATCCATTCCCTTTGTTGAGCACATGAAGACCCCAACTGACCACTTCAATCGGTCAAACTACTACTGATGTGTGACCAAAGTGTGGAGATGCCTGGAGGTGACAGCGGTCCAGATGGGGAGGAGCCTGCGTTACTGTCAGCAACAGTCGAAGATGAGGGAGAGGAGAAGGTGTCATCACTGCAGCAGGAAGACGGGGTGCTGTCAGAGGGCCTCAAGGTGGAGGAGAGTGGCCATTTAGGTGGAGAAGCGGGGCAGGAAGATGAGGAAATGACTAGTGGATCACATGACCTTTCTTCCTCCGCTAATCACAGCCCTGGTAGCACCACAGGATCCACCTCAGCTTCAACTAAGAGGTATTTGCTTGATTGCATATGCCCTGGCTTCTCACGGTAGATTGGAATAATACCACAGTGAACCAAGCTGCTGTCATGACCCTTCATTTATCTCAATAAGAGTTTCTGCTGTATATGCTCCACAGCATACCATAACGGTGGCATCACATTTCTGAATCCACTCTCAGTGTTTTGAAACTTGCTGAGATGCTTATCTTTTCCTGTATAATATTTTTTGCAGCCTTTGCTAACAGTGAACTAACACTTGGGTTTTTCGTTGTTGCTTCGGCCTCAGTTAGTTAAACATTGTGCTCACCACACAGTTGCTGCGAACTCAGACCACACCTTTATCACTTTATCACTGAAAATGCGTCCAATGGAGCGAATAAACGATCAGTCAGATCATCATACAGCATGTAAACAAGTCGAGTGGTCAGCCAGATTACTGCATTTCCTTTTCCTTTTTCTTTCTTTTTTTTTTTTTTTTTGAGTTTCTCAAAAATAAAAGGAAGGAACACTGCAGTGTTGCTTATTAGACAAGAAAATTATGAGAGCACATAGGAACAGTAAGTAGAGAAGTTCAAAGTTGAAAGTGAAAATTTGTCAAGTGTCATCTTGAAATGCTAATGTTTGATTATGAACAACTTATATGATAAGTTCACGGCCGACACATTTGTGAATCTGCCATTTTGTTATTAACTGTCCACATCAGTGGCAGCTGCTGATTTTTTTTTTTTATTTTTTTTTTTTGAGGGCATTTAATATAAAAATGTGTCTCATACCTTTAATCATATTACAAAGTATAATTGCCAAATTAAAATCCTCTAAATCACATCTCCTTTCTCCTCATTAAAAACTAAAAAAAAATCTACTAATAATCAAACTTTTTTTAATCTCCAGAGTTCAATTTTAAAGTAGCCTTGCATTTTCCATGTGGATCCTTTTTTTTCTTGTGCTTTTTTTTTGCCTGTCTGAATCCATGCTGGGTCTGATCCTGACGTTTACTAGAAGAGACAGTAAAGGCAAAACAAGTGGAGCA
Organism: Naso vlamingii; assembly: GCA_029822935.1. NCBI lineage: Eukaryota > Metazoa > Chordata > Actinopteri > Acanthuriformes > Acanthuridae > Naso > Naso vlamingii. The sequence goes on along the minus strand of JAPQLA010000012.1, from coordinate 19,326,822 downwards.
AAGCAAGCAAAAGCAGTGGCAGCATCACTGCATGCAGTTAGCCAGGCCATCTTAGTTAAGCAGCTCCATGAAACCAACTGAAATGATGGTCTCTTTCTGTCCTATGGGTTTTGCTT
>JAPQLA010000012.1:19021990-19032539 GCA_029822935.1 Naso vlamingii | reverse complement strand
AGAGAGAGAGAGAGAGAGACAGGGTGATTCTTGCAGAATATGTTGTGCAAGCACTCTTAATGCACGTGCAATGCACACAGAGATGGGCCGAGATGCTAATCTGATTACAAACACTGCAAAACTGAAGACAAACTCACCACATGAATCAGAAACTAAGACACTCACAAACATGCACAAAGCAAGCGGAATATATGAAAAACCACAGAGATAATCCTGCTGACAAAGTGCTTTTGTATTTATTAACTGAATTAAGGTTTGAGAAAACAATGAGAGGGATAAAGAGACAGAGCAGCACAGACGCTGAGAGATATTTAAGGAGGGTTGGAGACTGATCTAACTCCCCTTCTTTCACCGCCTCCACATCAATAAACTATACTGCCTCCTCAATACAAATAATCCTGTCTGTTCAGCAGTGATGGCTGTTTTACGGAGGGATACAAGGGTGAGTTATCACCTCTGAAATTGGCCATTTATCTATATTCACTCCATGATGAAATATCAATCTCTCTCATGGTCAAACTGTGTGTATGTGCACATTTGTGTGTGGGCTCGTGTGTGGGCACGCATAAGTGCCGGTGTGCGCATCAGAGCAGTCTATCTACTCACCACCTGAGGGGATGGCAGCTAGGGAGGGTGATGTGAGAGTGAATTGTGTGGTGGAGAGCAAGAGAGGGGACGAGCTGTCACTGGTAAATTAAATCTGTGAAGAGCTGATTTGACTTTGTAAACAAGATTGGCCATAAATACTAACACCCTCTTTCCCCACCTGGCCCCTGTCTCCCTCCTTACATCTATCTCTCCCGTGTCTGTTTTTCTCTCGGCATGTCAGACAGTTTCCCCACGTCTGCCTTTATCAAACCAGGCTTCCATAACTAAACGCACTCGAGGCCACATCTCTGAGGGGATGGAGAAGAGGTTGGAAAGTGCCGGGCAGATGTGGGTTTGTGCTAGGAGGAGAAGACGTTGTGTGTTGGGGTATGTGGATTATTGAAGTGCGTGTGGTTGTGCTGAGGGAGAGAAAGAAGAAGAAGAAGAAGATGAGGAGAAGACAAAGTCAGAGTAGGGTGAGACAGGGGAAGGGGGTGTTGTGGCAGTTGGTAAAGGAACAGGCAGACGGGATGGGGTGGTGGGGTGTGGTGAGCAAGGTGGGGGCGGTGATGGGTGCCACTTGGCGTCATGCCAGCTTGCCCCCGCCGCCGGGCCTTGTCAGTCTAAGCTGCCAAATGAAAAGCTGTAATTAATTGCTCTTGTGCATCCCATTCTTCCTCCCTGACAACTCATACATTCTATTTTATACACACCGCCATTGACATTTTCAAGTCGCAGGCGTAATAATTACTGGAGTTATAGCACCTTTCTGTGTGTTGGGTAATGCTCTGATGCCAGAGCCGAACGCGCGTCCACGTGTGCTAATATGTTACACTGTATGTGTGCGTGGGTGCACATCTGTAGACGAGCGCGTATGCATGTGTTTAAGGCTGAATGTGTGTGTGGCAGGCTGAATGCTGAGTAGTTAAGGTTTGACGCCATTAATTGCCCCTATAATCTAATATCACAAAGCGTGGTGATTATGGGGCATGCGTTGCCACCGCCATACGACACCGCCAGCCTGAGAGCGCCGCCACAAAACAAAAGCCTCGCCATTAGCGATTTGACGGGCCAGGACAAAAGCACCTCACAATGCGGAATTATATTTTCATTCGGCTTTGTCTCCCCCGGTGAATGATTTCTCCCCTTTCATTGGACTGTGAATAGGGAGAGTCTGAAAAGCCGGGCGATTTGAAGTCAGCCATTTATTAAATGCATTTAATTTTTTTTTTCCGCTGTCGTCCCATTTTTTTCGTGTTGCATGTTAATTTAAAAGAGAGAGATGCATGGTAGATTAGTGGGAGAGAGGTGAAGCTTGGGGGGGAGTGGCGGGGCTAGCAGAGAGAGAGAGGAGAGGGAAGGATACCATCCACAAGAAAGGAAGGGTGGCAGATAGGTAGTAAGAAATGAAATGATGGTTGGAAAATAGAGAGATGTGGTGAACTGTCACATAGAAAGAGAAAGGAACTCCTTCCAGCAGGTTTCTAGGAGAAGAAAAATGTGACCTAGAGCTTGAGGCGATGGTTGTGACAGCAGAGCTCCACAAAAATGTGGTCGAACAATCGCACGATCCTGTGCAGTAGGTGTTTTGATAAAGTGAAAGTTAGAACAGTTTTAAAGATATCTCTGCTATCATTAACATGCAAAAATCAGTCATACACATTGGCTGACACACACACATTCGCACACTGCTGAGGGGTCGGGGGCTGACAGAGGTCAACCCCTGTCTTGGAGAGAGGGAGCTGGGGGAGGGAGGGGGAGAGGGGAGGAGGGAGGTGAGGAGAAGCCAGAGACAGCCTTGTCGTTTACAGAGAGTGGAGGAGTAATTAGAGGGGTTGTTTGAAGAGGGAGTTTAACTGATTAACAAAGAAAGAGATGGAGCGAGGGAGCGCCCTAAAGATGGGAAGGAGAAGGAGGAGAAAGGAATGGAGTCCCGGAGGAGGGAAGAGAGAGAAAGAAGGGGGACGTAACTTGCATTTCAATGAGGCTCCATCCCTCTCTCCTCTCCTCTCCTCCCTTGATGACTTTTCATTCTAACGAGGAGGAAAGCCCCACTTTCCATTTCAGATGAGACCTTAGGAAAAGAGGAAGGAGGGCTATCTGATATTAAACCAGCATGCAGCCGCAGGGGATAAGCCTGTAGCAGCTCGGCACCGTGTTTCTAGACAGACCGGTTAAATGACTGCATCTTGTCTAATTTAGGAGTGAACTTTGGATTTCACACCTTCACCTTCCATCTAATTGAGGTCTCTGACTACAAAAATACATCCCAAGCACAGCACCCTTAACCATCACATAACATATGCTTACGCACACTAAATTACCACAATTTAAAATAAACAAAGCTCATCTCAAGGATGTTTTGTCCGGGAAAAACACCCAAACCACGGGACAGTTTCCTCCCCACTCCCTTGAGCGTCACGAGCAGATAAATGCGCCGCTACAGTCATTCACCTCATGCTGGCTCAAAAGTGTGTGGCCAGTATATGTGGTGTGTAACTGCACACTGTGTATGTGTGTGTGTGTGTGTGAGGGAGTTGGCGGTGAGTGGTGAGAAGAAAGGAGGCTATAATCAGAATCTAAACAGGCTCTCAGTCTAAATGATGCGGGCCCTGCCTCTGGGTCTACGGGGACACGCAGAAGAGAGGGATAATTGAAAAAATGACAGAGGAGAAAGCAGGAGGAAGAGAGAGAGGCTGACACAGACCACCCCCCCCACTCCCCCTCTCTTGGTAGACGCAAACCCCAGTGCTGTTTATCCTTGTCACTGAGCATTACCACCTCACCCTGGAAGGGACGCCTGCCTTTCTGTCTCTCTCCCCCTGTCACACACAGACGCGCGCACACACACCTAGATGCACATACAAACTGTCCTCTGCTTTTGAATTTTTCCCTCACTCCATAATAAAGGGCCATAACCTTTCTCTGGCCTCCTTCAATGAAAGATTTAAATCCTTCTCAGGCGTCACTTTTGTCACAAAAATCTCCTCTTCTGATTGGACTCCTGGAAAAAATGTGACACATGAGCAGCATTGGTAGAGAAAGGGAAAATCTCTGAATCTGCTTCTTGGCCCTCATGACCCTCTTCTGCCACCATACAGTAGCAGACTGGGGGGGGGGTGAATGAGAGCCTCATTTTAAAATACAGTCAGCACTGTGCTGTTTCTTGATATGAAAAGGCTGTAATGGTGTCAAGTGTACTCCTCCCTCTTCCTTTTAGTTTTTGTTTGGCACCAGTTATCATCACTATCACTCCTTCCCTCTTTCAGCCCCTCCAGGTAAACAGCCTGTCTGTGCTCATCATGGGAGGGAGCAGGAGGGGTTGGAGAGAGAGAGAAGCACAGGAGTGAAGGAGAAAAGCATTTGAGTGAAAAAGAGAAACAGAAGGAGCACCTACTGTGCTGAGAGCGTTGTTTGGAGGGCAGGCTCAGGCCTCCAGTGCAAGTAAAAGGGTCCCATTGTGTGTGGTTGAGTAGCCCTCCTCCAGCTAATCTACAGCAGGGCCAGGGGCCACATTACTCTGGGGGGACATGATGAGCGAAGCCAGGTGGGGTTGGGGGATGATACAGGCCTCTTACTGGCCTAAACTTTTTGCTGAGTAATGTTTCAGTCTGATTCAGTGAACAATGTCATTGTGTACACTACTGCCAAAGGAGATTTGAGTTTTTTATCGGAAAATCCAGTGTTTATGACGCACTTTTAACACCTTTTTTTTCATCTTAAAAGTGGGATGCGTCCTACATACAGGTGCGACCAGTATACCAGTATAAAATGCAAAGAGAGGTATTTTATTGTGTTACTTTTTTTACCCAAAAGATTGTGCTTGAGCTAAAGCTTTGACACGGACATGCACTGTCATGTCCGCCAGTGCAGCCACCATCATTGCAACTATCAACGTTACCGCAGGCTGAGCCAAACTAATGTTACCAATTCAGCAGGACTGCAAACTCGACTGGGCTACAACAGACAATTCAAAAGAGAGCTGCACAGCTGCACAGAAACTGTATGTTGTGGGCTTTGTGGTCCGCAATGGAAAAATGTTTGGATTGACTTCGAGTTGGTAAAACAAATGTTGCTGTTATTTTTGAAGTGAAAGAGGCAATGTTTTGGGGTTTTTTTATGCTGCTCCATGCACCATGACCAACCAAGTCAGAAAAAAGCCAAGACAGTTAAATCTCTAAGTGTTTTGAATATGTTTCAAGAGAAAATAAATTGAAACAGTGTTAAAATAACTTGTATATATGTTATTATTAATAATTAGCCATAGAAAACTGTTTTCACTCTGAGAGACACCCAAAAACCCACACCGAAAACCAGTCTTATATACTGGTGCGACTATTCCAGATTTTACGGTAATGTATGTTTCTACTGAGTATGATCTGCCTTCACTTCACAGTTACTTTTGTGCAAGCCAGAGGTTAAGGTAATTACAGTATATGTTGTATTCAAATATAGATTTAAAGAGTTATTCACTATTTGTTGAATTGCACATAATTCTGCATAAAATATCAATGTGGCTCATAACCTATTGCCACATATGTTTGCCAGATTTGGTGATTTATTTTTTTGTTTATTTTTTTAAATTAATTAATTTATTTTTATTTTAAGATAAACTAGGATTAAGTGTTTCTTAAAGGGTTCTTCAATTTTAGCTAAATAAGCCATAAAGAAACAATGGACTGTCTGGGAAAAGCAATGTCACAAAGTTGAAGCAGTGCTGCTTTTCTTAGTTCATGTAGAGTTGATATTTTTTATTTTATAATATCCTGTATGGATGTCACAACACAGTGACGATAAGCTAAGTAAGAAATATTGAGTCTTTTCCTTTTATTTGCATTATCGTTTTCTTGTAACAGTGCTATTAATATAGTTATTGTAGTTAGCTGTGTAATTCATAGCATTTGCCTATTTTTAGGTTAAGAGGTTTAAGTGACTTTCATCATACAGTGTTTTGGTGCAGCAGCAAACAACTTCACTCTGATGAGCTGCTAATGCAGTTTATTTCTATTTTGACCAAGATGTTAACAGCTGGCTTGCATGTCCTTTAAGTGATAAGGCAGTTTTCAAATATTTATATAAAATATGACACATCAGACTTACATAACATGGCAAAAACTAAAGTGCCGATAAAATGAACACAATGAAGGTTTGAGCATGAATGGCTGGTTCTGTGGATGCATGCATGTTAGGATGCATGTAGAGAGAGGTGTGAGGACTGTAGAGGGACCTGTGCCCGCACCCACACATATTCTTACACTGACACTATGCATGTGGACACACATAACACTGAGCTCTCCCTGACAGAGGCCAGACAAATGAAAAACAGAAAAAAAAACTTCAGAAAGGACAGCGAAAGACCAGTAAGTTCAAGTGGAAAATCCTCCTCTCCTCCCCCCTTTTCCTCCCACTCTCCCTCCCTTCTTCACCCATCCTCCCCCTGCCTCCATCTAACGCCCCAGTGCTTCACAATAAAAATGACAACACATTTTCAGAAACACACACACAGACACATACGTGCACACACACACACACACACACTCTGGGCATTGCATTGGGAAGCGTGAGAGGCTGTTATCGACCATATTTCATTACTGATTTCACTCATGTTTCAAATCACAAAATAAGAGTTTCACACTTCAGTGGCCAGACCCAAACCTCTCCGCTCCATCCTTCCCCTCTGTGTGTCCACCCCTCTGCCCAGAGCCAAACCCATTCCACTGGCTGCTCAACCTCCTCCCATACACCCTTCACACACTGTCAGGACCTCATACTACCCCCAACACACACGTGCATACACACACGGCCCCAATTCCCTCCACATCAAATAAGAGAAACTGCCAACTAAGCACTTTCATTGAGTGGACAAAAGGAGTGCTTTGGGAAAAACACTTTGAAAGGATATAAAAGAGAACGAGAGAAGGAACCGCTTCAGTGCCGCAGACTCTTGGGGGGGGGCAAACACTCATCTCTCCACATACTTTAGTTGATTAGTTAAAAGACTTTGAACTCGGCCTCAGAATCCTTTTTTTTAGGAGTTTTTCCACAAATCTGTTTGGTTCAAATGAGGCAACTGGGGGAGGGCCAGAAAACAATTAAGCAATATATAGGAAACAGTCGAAAACACTGATTAAGTGAACTTCCACTGAAATAAAATCTCTGCTTTAAGACTGACATGACTCAGTCTCTTCCTCCCGTCTTTCCTGCGTGGCTCCCTCTCTTCCTCCATCCCAGTGTGCTGGTGCCAGCCCTCTCCAGAGAGCACAGAGGCAAACTAATTAACATATCTGTAATGAGTTTTTTCATTTTTTTCCTAATTAAACGAGCTCCTCAATAATACATGAAAACAGGACACCGCGCTATTCAATTACATACGTATGGGCCACAGCCAAACACGTGCGTTAATCTGTGTGTGTGCATGCCAAGTGGCAGTGTGTTAAGTGTGCCAGGCGTATGTCTGCCAAGTGGGTGTATATGTGTCTGCTCGTGCCCACCCAGCGTATGAGCTCGTGCCAAGTGTTGCCATTGTAGCGAACGTGTGGCGGGTCATGGAGGCATGCGACGTATCACGCTGGGTAATCCGCAAACTGCCACTCTGTCTGCCAACTGTGTGCCCACCAATTCATTCAGTCGCACGCGTGCCATGACCAATTAGGTAACTGTGGCCAATTATGTGTGATACCTACCACAAACACACACCTAGTGTGTAATTATCCTAATACTGGAGAGGGTAAGGACATTTTTCAAGTGTAAGTGTACACAAAGGAATGGCCTTTTTTTGCTTATACTCATTCAGAAAAGACTGACTAAGCTTTGCTCTTTTTCCACAACGCAAACAACTAATTCACACCTGGAGGCTCCTTTGTTCAGCCACAGGTCTGTGCATGCCTTGCCTAAGGGCACATTAGCTGTAGTTGCTGAATAAGGACAGTGAGTTAATAATACCACTGATTTTCCAAGCGTGTACATAATTCAAACTGGTGATTGTCTGGTTACTGATTCTAACTTCTTCATTACTAAACTTCAAATCACGTTTTTAATATTCATATATATTCTTAAGTTAACAGAATCAAAAATGTAGTTCATGCATTGGACATAGAAATATAGTCAACATAACAAATTGTGTTGCATACCTGCTCAAAATGGCTGTTTTCCCCTTTTTTTGTACTGCAAATGTAAGTGCAAACATTCTCTATGAACGATATTTCTACAGTATATGTTCAAAACAGTAACTCTTCAAATTAAAACACCTCTTTGGTCTTGAATCATCGAACTCCCCCAAAAAACGCTGACACTATCCTGATATTTATTTTTTTTCTTATTATTTAACATACAATCAATTTCTCCAGCAATTGCCTGTCTTGAGACTTGAGCTATTGTCGAGGTTCTCCTGAATGTGACACTTGATAGTGACACACATGCACACACACAAATATGCGCACACACAAAGTGGATTGATACCATCTCACACAGGCAGTCAAACACAGAGACCATCTCTGAACAACCAATCAAAAAGCAGATATAATCTCTCAGTTTCTTTTGCTCTCAGCTCAGATCCTCCCCTCTATTATAAATAAAGAAAAGAAGAGAAATATGATGGGGAAGGGGTAGAGGGGGCATGAGAAGATGGGGGGTGGGAGGTGTGTGTGTGTATGTGTGTGTGTGGGGGGGGTTTGTCAGCGCAGACCAAGGCTTCTCCAGAGAAGTCAAGACAAGAATAGAAGTCTTTCCGCTCTCCCTGTCTGCCTCTGTCGTTCTCCCTCAGAGAGAAGGGAAAAATCTAATTATCGAGCTCCTAAAGATCTCATTATTGGCTCAGGCTCATTTGCATGTGTGAGAGCAGCCCAGCAGGAACCAACCTGAGGACGCCATTTTGTGCCTGATGTGAGCCACCGTGTCACTGTACAGTTGCTTACTGCCACCTTCAGAAATGACCAGATTAAATGTCTGGCATCACTCACTCCATCGCTCACTCACCCTCTCCCCGGCCGCCGGATGATTGCTTCTATTTCAGCAAACTGAGTGCACTTACTTCCATTTAAGAATGATGATAAAGCTGAAAATTACCATAATTAAGAGATTTCGAAGCGCCACCTTAGTAGTCAGGTTTGTTGTGGGCTCTAGTAAACAACTTCAGTGCTGCACACAGGTACACAAACAACACTTTGTGCTCTGTTTGTGCCTGTAATTCTGGCTGCGAGGATCCGAGCGCACACACACACAAATGTAAATCCAAGTGTTTGTGTGTGTGTGTGTGATTTTGCAGGGTGCGTGGGGCCATGTGAGTTGACAGCTCAGACAACAGAGATGTAGCATTGATGCTCCAGAGAGTACAAAGAGGCTAGCCAGGCCAGGCACCAACAAACAAGACAAACAAGACAGAAATGGAGAGAGTCGAGGAGGGGGAGAGTGGTGTGTGTGTGTGTGTGTGTGTGTGTTCATGACAGAGAGAGGGAAGCCTGGGGAAGGTAAAACTCCTTTCATATGAGAGACGCACATACAAGGCAGGTCAGCTGAACATGTTTTCAACCTGTGTTTGACACTGTTTGTGTGAAATTCTGCCACAGGTTAATCCCTCGTCAGTGCTCAAAGAGACTCGACTGTAGCTCCTTTCAACTCACTGTGCAGCCACAGATTTACATCGCAAGCTAACTTTCAATTTCACTTCCCTCTTCATGCTTGCTGGCTCTTACAACCGTCTATTTCTCTCTTTTTTAAGATTAATCAGGGAGATGAGAATTCTTGAACATCATGAACACAATTCAATTCCGATCGCATGATTGAAACACTCGAGCAGAGATGTGTGACTTGTGTTTGAACCAGGTCAGAGGGAGAGTCCAGTGACACACTTACCACTATGGACTGCCAATGTGGATTTAAACCATGAATATAGGAGGGCGAACCACGGACAGAGGAGAGTCGTACTGATCAACTACTACAACACGAGCATTAATACCAATTTAAGCTTTCTGTGTTGATTTAAAGCTATTTCAATCTTTAGAATATTTTACCAACACAGATCTTATACAAAACAGTATTTACTTTATTACCTGAAAGCCAACATGTAATTTCTTCACCTGCCAGTTTCTACCCAAAGTAAATAAAGCAATTCTGATTCCAATTCAGGTTTTGATTAAAGTGTAATCTGCAGGATCCCCCTTTTTAAAATTTTATTTTATTTTGACATCTCCTAGTAATAAGTCATTAATTCTGTGGCATTTTTGCACTCCCCTGAGGTCACTTGGCAATTAAACTGTGTGGCCGAGACTGCACCTTTTATAGTTTTTCTATTGACGATGTTTGAATTTTTCTCTCTTTTTTTTCTCATGAAGGCCACCGCCGTGCATACTGCAAATTAAGCTCATTTAACTCTTTCTCTGTTTATTCCAAACAAACCCATCTTGCTGCTGCTGGAAATATTAAAAGACATTTATTTGCACCAGAGGAGTCGTCCTAGAAAAACATGACCCAACATCATGTAACATTTACATGTAAATACTGCACCAAACAAGGAACTGCAATTAATTGCCTTTTATCTAGATGGCCTGCACAGTATCATCACTTTAAAATGTAACAAGTGTTTTCCCATAAGCACCTCACTGGCTTTGCACACCGCAAATGAAATCTGACCTTATCCCTGCTTCTGACTCACATCCGCCTTTCTGTCTCTTCCATCCCTTTCTTCATTTCCCATACTGTGATGGCCCAGCTGTCTGTTTTTCATGTGGCACGTTAATGAGAAGAGCAGTGCAATAGTCAGACTGCTTGCTGCTCTAGTAGACCCATGGCCCCACTTTATTGATAGAAGACATGGCCACAAATCACACTTCTGCATGTACTTTGCACATCACATAATTGTAAAGAAGTGCCAGAAGTAATGTCATGTGTGATATTTATCAACACACACTGATAATGGCTGTGAGCCATTTGTGTGTATGGGTGTGCATGCATGCGTGCGTGTGTG
>JAPQLA010000012.1:18986360-19001210 GCA_029822935.1 Naso vlamingii | reverse complement strand
TGTGTGTGTGTGTGTGTGTGTGTGTGTTTGTCTAAGCAGCTGACACCTACCTTTGTACTGTAATGGATTAGCTCACAGCAAATGCTAGGTGCATGTGTTTATGTGTGTGTGTGTGTGTCTCTGGTGTGATTGATGAGCACAGAGGAGCTGGGATGAGTCCTGTTTCGACACGTCAACTCGTTCAGATGTTCCCAAAAAATGTTGCGCTAATAATCATCACAGCTTTGCTCTGTTCCTTCCCACTGCTCTGGGTGTGTGGAGTTCAAACAAGCCGAGCCAAATGCCCGGCGAGCTGGCTCACAACTGCTGACTCTCAGGCTTTGTTGGAGGGGATTGGCTCTGTCAGATTCCTCCTGGTCACAGCTCGTCAGAACCGCAAAGCCGGACCGGTTTCACTTTCTGTGAATGTGTGTGTGTGTGAGTGTGTGTGTGTGTGTGTGTGAAAGAGTTGTGTACAGTGTGTATTTATGTGTGCATCTGTGTTTACAGCAGCTTAGTGAGATAATAAGTCTTTATCATGTTATGCCTCATGTGGGAATATTTCCAGCAGTCCCAGAACGCCTGTTCTGTTTCCTCCGCCTTGCATCAGCTCGCAGGAACGCTGCTTATTAGGCAAAGAACTAAGGGAATAAGGGTGGGAGGGAGGGGAGGGAGAGAGGGAGAAGGAGGGAGGGGGGAAAGGGAAAAAAAATTGTCTGTACCAGTATCTACACTCCATCATCTACCTACTTTCATCTGACTCTTGAATTATCTGTCTTTCTACTACTCCCTGCATGCTGTCTTTCTCCCTCTGGTTATACCTGGTAACTAGTGGCAGGTTCAACCCTGGAAAACATTAAAGTTTTCACCCTGAAATAGAATCCACGTAGGTTATTTCTATGATCTTTGATAGTTCAATCAATATTTGTGAGCAAGAGAAACACTCTTCCCGGAGACAGAAATCTGAGGAATTGGGGCTCCGACCTGTTTTGTAATCAGGATACAGAATTTGGAGGAGCCCTTGTTCACAATGAGCGGCTGTGTGAATTCACAAAATGTTTGGTTGGCTGTTACACCCAAAGGCGCTGTATTTCATTGTAATTGACAGTCACGAACAAAAAAACACATGAAAAAAACAAAACAAAAAAACTGCCCGGGTGGCTGTCAATGTGTCCACGAAACGTCCTATTTACTGTCAGCCGAGCCGCCTCAAGATCCGTCTCTTAAAGCATCACAAAGAATCTAAGCTGTTATTTTTTCATGCTTGCACAGAAACATGAACACTGACATTCACAATCAGATCATAACTTAGTAAACACTTTCACAATCCTATTCTCACACTGGCAAAGACTCCTGCGCTAAATAAACTGTGACACTAGCCCTGAGGGAATCTTCTTCAACCCCAAACCTAAGAACAAACCCAACTATCAGGTCTGAACTCCTATGTCTCCATTAATCACTCCTCTGGTTATGTGTGACAGATGCAACTTGAAACTCTAAGTAAAATGAAAAGCAATAAAAAAAAATGTTGCAGCGAGGAACGTAGTGGCATTGTGCAAAAGAAAAAGGAATGAGTAAGCATTGGTTTTACTGTCAACGTACAAGCAGTGATACTGCAACAGAGACAAGGTGTTCTTGTATTATCATAGTTTCAGGGCAGAGTTTCCACCACAGTGCTGCACCTTCCATACATCCTGCTACTAAAGCACCTTCCCCCTTTATCTCTCCACGCAGGCATATATTTATTTAACTAACAAGGCTTTCTTGTGCGTGTCAGGACATGTTGATTCTAGGAACAGCATTGCCCTAAATGCAATTAAATGAATAACTGACAGTTTTCTGCGTCACTGCAGTTCAGCCGCTGCGCGAGTTGTATTATTTCCTATTTTTGTCTGTCATTTTTTTCAATATCCTAATTTAGACACATTTTTAGTAGCTTTCAGACTTAAGATGTCAACATTTTGTCAGTGAAATGTTGAGAAAAAATTATGCATTCAATTTGATTTCCATACATGTGAGGTTTGGGATCTTTCAGTTAAACAAGTGTTTTAAAACAAACTGTGTGATCTAAGCTTGAAACACACAAATGTGCATTTAAATTGCAACTGACAACTTCAGCCGCACTCTGTTTATTATTATATGTTCGGATATCTTCTTCACACTGCTGACTTGACTATAGAGGAATGACAGAAGGGAGAAGGAGAAGAAGAGGGATAGGAGGGATATCTGCGTGGCATTTCTGAGCTGACGTGTATAAGCTTCAATAAAAAGAGAATGAGGTCAGAGGAAAGTTGAAGAAATAACACACATATTCTCTCTCGAGCGAGCACACACATTAAAAAAAAAAACATACTGCACGAATTCTTTTTCCACTTTCCTGTCCAAGTTTGGTTGTTTCCTCAGCAGCTGGTTGTTGCTGCATTCTAGCCAGATTTGCAGCAGGATACCAGGCCAGAGAAGCCAGGTAGTCTTACAAACAGAGGTAAAGCTAGCAGCTAACAGCACCCCTCCAGGCTATTCTGGCTGCCACTCAGCGCTAACAGGTTGGCTTACAGCTAAGGGCTAATGCTAGATGTCTGCGGCAGCCCTGGCCCCGCTCCAGTGCTAACAGGTGAACTCCATTATCCCACAGACAGATAGTCAGTCAGATGTGGGCCAATATCTACTACTGGCTGGCTGGCTGGCTGGCTGACTGTCTTCAAAGCGCATCATCAGCCCAGAGAGAGAGCAGCTAGCATGGGCCTATAGTCTGAACTCCAGCAGGCTGCACAGCTGGCTATTGAAGAAGCCAGTGCTGTTGGACTGAAGAGAAGAAGAGAGGGGCTCAGAGTGCAGATGATAAGAAAATCCCCTGCTATATAAACACAGGGAATTCTTCTATACCTCTGCACGACTGTCTGCCATATGGCATTCAGTTTGTCTGAGTATCTGAGTGTTTGTGTGCGCATGTCGCCCCTGCACGTGCATGTGTGCTTTTCTGTGTACTGCCTGTACAGTACGTCACCTATCATATTGCTCTTCCCCCCTTCTCTCTCTGGCGTGTATGTCTGTGTGCGCGTCCATATATGAATTGTGTGTCTGCTTGCCCGCCTGTAGTTCTCTGAAGACAAAGTCCCTGTTTACAGAGCCCATAAAGATTAGCCTCCCTCGGTCAGGTGGGTTGTGGAGCCATAGGTAAACACACAGCACATTCCGCACCGATGAGATCGCTCTGTATGTGTGTATGACCGGGGCAAACATACACTCCTGCCTTCACCTCGACCCTTCCTTTAGAGTGCAGTAAGTGATTTACCAGCTTGCAGACTGCTGTCTGTTCAAAAATACTGGAGACAGACACAAAGATACACACACGTACACACACACACACACAAATATTTGTAAAAGGAGCGGACTTCATGCACACCTCATTTATCTGAGCCTAAAATCACGGGTTGTACATTCCTAAAGAGGTAAAGCTTGCGCGCGTGCGTGTGCGTGTCACCGTGTGCCAGTTGGAAATCATCCTGTGATCATGAGGATGAAAAATCCTCGCTCTCTCCTTCATCTCTCCCCTCTGTCCTGAGAGGTAACAGAGGCTGAGGTCAGGTTATGACAGTCCACACGGCTAATACTCAGATTGTATTTAACATGGTGGAACAAAGGTGAAGAGGGGAGGTGCAGGAATGGAGGGCAAGAGGGAGAGGAGGCTTGGAAAAAAAAAAGGCGACGTGCCTTTATTTGGATCTGAAACCAGCTAGAGCGCCGCGGAGCAATTAGCAGCTCTGTCCTACGAGAGCTCTTTATTAGAATGACCTTCACTGCGAGGGGGGGGGAGGGAGGGATGGGGGTGCAAAGAGAGAGAAGAAGAGAGATTTTGAGTGAGACAGATGTAAAGGTGTCAGTAGGGAAATGGATGGATGATATGAAGGTGAAATAGATGAGTAACTTGAGACTTATGTACATAGAGATGTGATTTTTGTATTTGCGCGACAGGTGTGTCATGTCACGAATTTAAGCTGTTTGACCCTCAGACCACCATGTGCCAAAAACCAGGTCGACATGGGGAGCAAGAATGAAGTGTGTGTGTGTGTGTGTGTGCCTGCGCATGAGACCTCGTCAGGACTATGTGAATTCTTATATAACAACTATCCTTAATTGGTATTAAGAGAACCAAGCACTCACAAGAAATTGCTCCATTTTTGACACTGATATTCTCTCCCTTCGCCAAATAAATTTCTAACTTCCCAACTTTAATAACAAGGGACGATTTATATTTTATTGCGTGTAGTTGCCTTTAGGTGAGACACAATTTCATTTATAATCAGAATTTGCATTATAAGGAAGATAAAGTGAATAGATTTAATATTACCTGAAAATGAGCAACAGCGACACATAATAATAAAGGGTTACAATGGATTTGAAAAACGGTGGTGTAAAAAAATATAAATGAATATATATCAAAGTGGACATGATATAATTTTATACATCGGCTTTCAAGTTGGGCACTTTGCATTTCCTAGTTAATTAATAGATTGGATCAGAGCGAGTTTAATCAAATATAATTGAATAAGTCCACAGTAAAAACAGGCCAGACTTTAAAGGAGACATGCGGAGAAAATGATAGCATGTCCACTTTTCAAATTAATTGAATTTTAGTACTTTTGAACTTGGTCCAAGCTGTTACAGAGGTAATTAATTCACATCCTATCCAAAAGTGCTAAAACAAGATGATATCCCTGAGCATTTACACACACACACACACACACACACACACACATACACACACAAAACCATTTTCTCTCAAAAGAGCTAAATAAAAATCAACAGTGTTGCACACCAATGACAGTCTATAATGTATTCCATGTAATTGTTAGTTTTCTGTTCTTCTTCCTCTCCTCTTCTTACTTTTGTCTTACAGGCCACAACTAAAATATTAATAATTTCTAAGGCGGTTCTCATTGTATTAAAAAATGTCTCCTTTATAATTTATCAGAGAAAGAAAAATCTTTGTTATAGTGACAAGCATGCTAATTAATAGAAGTAGAAGGAACACTGAGAGAAGTCATACTAATTTGGAGCGTGCTAATATTAATAGAATAATTTATGGCGCAGTATAAATAAATTAATAGAGTATTTCGTTTGAAAAAAGGGATGCCTTCAATTCAATTTAGGAGAAAAGAGCAAAAAAAAAAAAAAAAAGTCTGCCTCTTGGACAAGGACATTAATAACAGTGCTCCTTCACCAAAGGAGAAAAGGAAGAGACAAACTAAACATGCACTGTTCACTTTTAAAACGCATCAATATTTCAGTCAGCTAATGAAAATTGGATTAGCAACACTTGTATTTCCTGCCTTGTTATTTTCATTTACTGTTTTTGAACGGAAAATTCATGCAGGATCGGCGAAAAGGCGGAACATTTAGGGTTTTTTTCTCTTTAAATGAGATGCCTCTTACTCTTCCCAATGGCTTCATGTAAACTAACAGCTGTGTGCCAGGCAGTGGCTGAGAGGAGAGAGAGAGAGAGAGAGAGAGTAACAAAGACAGAGAGTGAGGGAGAGAGAAGTGGACTGGGTCATTACCATCCTTATTACTCCTCATTAAAATACACCCATCACAAAGACATTCCGCCGTTTGAGCGTGTGTGTGTGTGTGTGTGTGTGTGTGTGTGCCTGCGCGCATCCGCATGTGACCGAGCAAGTGCATGCGCGTGTTTCTGGCGTTCCTGATGTGCACATGTGCGTCCTTATGCAAAAGTGACAAAAAAAGAACAATATAATTGGAGAAATGTACGCAGTAATAATAGGTATTCAGAAAATGATAATTCATATTAAACAGGGTGCACAAAGTCAGCCTCATTTGCATGTTTTAGATTATATGCATTTCAAAAGTAATTTCCGCAGGGCATATGAATGACATTAATTCCCGGGCGGGTTCTGCTATAGACCTCAAACTATCAAACACTCAAACATTTAACAGATGAAAAAAAGAGGGAGCTGGTGCCTTGGCAAGGGGAGATTTCAAGGTTAAAGTATTTGAATGTGAATTTTTAAACTTCTGTCTTGGTTTGTTTAAAGTTGCTCCACAGCAAGACTATAAGAGCCCATTAATTTGGAGATTCACTGAACCACAGATGTTTTTTTTTTCTTACTCAGCTGTACATGTGCATATATAAATGTCCGTGTGTGTGTGTGTGTGTGCGCGCGCGCGCGCGCGTGTGTATTTTCCAGTACCAGTCCGAGAAAGACACCTCTCCTACTAATCCACCACCATTTCCTCAGCAATAAGCCTGAATTGGTCTGACTCACTTTGTGAGTCATGTGCTCATGTCACTCCAGGACCAGACTAGCATGATCCAACCAAAAGACAGAAAAGACGGAACTCCAATGAGCCCACATTAAATGACCTCAAGTGATGGTGAGGGGAGAGAGAAACAGTGATGAAAAGAATGACAAATAATGAGGGCAAGGGAGGGGACGTGGGACAGTGGGGAGAGCGGGTGGAAGGAGAAGGAGACAGAGGGTTCCCTCTTCTCAACTGTTCATGCCGAGAGGAAGACCCAGAGGCAGGAAACAGGCTGGATGAACGTGTGATTCCAGTGGAAAACTCTGGATGCCATGGACAACATTCTTCTCTTATTAGGGAATCTGATGTGCAGCCACATTATAGCGCCTGACTCATTACTTCTTATGTGCGCCTATCAGACAGACACACATTGCACACACAACATCAAGATGTTCCCCACTTGTTATTCTCGCAAAGTTTTGGCCAGCGCATCGAGTCATAGCAAGAGAAGAGAGAAAACTAGCGAGAGCAAAGCGTACAGGACGGGAAAACTAAAGAGCTCAGCATGTCTGTGTCTTGTTTGTGGTTTTGTCTTTATCTGTAAACAGAGCGGCTGCTGTGAGGATCTTAGCATGTCATTATCTCATTAAGAATTGATGGCTTCTGCACAGAGGGCTCAAACTGTTTTGTTTGTGAGCGTTCAACGCCTGATGTTGTACAAACACAACAACCACAAAACACACATGTCCCACAGTGCAGTTGACGCAAGAAGACGGTGGCGAAAATATGTCGCTTCCACAAACGTATACGCACACTTAACCAGCAGCGCCTGTGTCAGCGTGTGCTCATCTAAAAACACAGATTTTAAGAAAATAAATTTGATGGACAAAAGTAGCACTTTTCCCTCCTTGTCTGTGCCTCCCTCCCCTGTCACTGTGTCCCCTGGTCACCTCTTTTTGTTACAGATGTTTAAGCACGCTCAGTGATGTGAAGCATTTTGTGTAAGCAGACTTCAGAGAGTGAAAGGGGGGAGTGAGGGGGAGCATATCTAGGGGCAATAAAAGTGGGCTAATTGGGGCCTGGGAAACATGTTTGTTTTCTCGCTTGTTCTCCTTTTCCCCCTTTCATTTTTTTTCCCAGCCAGTCACAGCAGATCTGCTCATCTGAGGAGGACGAGTGGAGAAAGCAAAGCGGATTAGATTCTGGTAAGACACAAATTGTTACGCACACACACACACACACACGCACACACACGCGCATGCACGTACTCATGCATGTGCCACTGCACTCAGGCAGACACACGCATGGATTGGATTTAACATGCCATAAGGCAGCTGTGGGGTGTGTGTATTGAACAAGATCTGTCTGTCTTCACCAAATGACCAACAGGGTGCAGGGCCCTCCATTGGTCCACTCGCACCTTATCAATATGCTGCTGCTTGGCCTATTCAGCAGCAAAGAGCTTTCCTATGGCTGCAGCTCAGCACTGGATCAATGCTATGAGCAATGCAGACAAACTGCTGCTAAACAGACTGGCCCCTGCCATGAAAAACCCGCCACAGCACCGGCTCCCCCAGGCTCGGATCGTTCGCCTAATGGAGGTCTCCGCCGGGGCCCTCGAGGGCCCCTTACTACAAAACAGGCCCCCAAGGAGTCAAGCGCCTTCTCTCCTCACTCTCTCTCACTGTCATCCCCTTATCCCTCGATTGTTTCTCCATCCACATGGCCGTATCGACCTCCGCCTCTTTAATCAGGGACACTGACTTCTCCTCGTGTGTGTTTGCGTTTTATCACAACAACCATACTTATGTGGAATGCATGTGTTTCAGCTGCTGACTGTAAAAGTCCAGCTTGACTGGTTCAGGTAGTAAAAAAAGGAAGAAAAATATTCCCCCTCTCTCTTTCTCTCTCTCTCTCTCTCTCTCTCTCTCACCCTTCCTCTGAACGTTACTGGGATCCCTCACCACATGACTCCTGACTAGTCATTCTTCTCGCCCCTGCATTTGTCTACTTTAATAACAGTGAAAATAGCAAGAGATGAAAAAAAGAGCGATGGAAAGAACCTGCATATTTGTCATTTCCGATTGTTTACCTTTTTCACGGCAAATTGATTTTTACATCTCCTGTTACTGGAAGCTCTCTGAGCTCGACTGCCAGGGCTGTCTGGCTCTGGCCTCGGCTGCCAAGCCCGTCTCTGGACTTTATGACCTGGCTCTGGGGAGGACTTTAAAGGCTTTCAACTCACAAGTCATTTCAGTGATACAATACTGCTTTTGTCCTAACCACCTTTGTTGTTTTCTTCTCTTTTCATCTCTCGTTTGCCAATCTATTTTTACTGGCTGTGAGTGTGAGCCACAAAGACTCTGGCCTTTTTCCTGTCCATACCTGTTTGTTTGCAGAAAAGGTGGACTTGTTGCATCATGGAGGGTTTCCAATCAAACTGAAAGGTGTGCTGTAGGATACACACACAAACACACACACACACTAAAACCCTCCTGCTGACATTTAAGGCTCACTGTGGGGCGAGCCTGGTTGAAGCAGGCTAGAGTTTCACTGTGGTGGCTGGGCGGTGCGCTGTGGTTCAGATCTTCCTGGGTTCTGGTAGGACTGAGGTTTGCCTGCAGGGACCTCCAGTGAGCCAGGCAGCAGGCCTGAGCTAAACTGAGGCCAGAGCCAGGAATAGTCCTCAGTGCAGAGGGCAGGCCTAATGGTGTGTTTGCAAGGGCGAACCCAAACAAACAACATGAAGTTTGAATTGAAGGACTGACTGAGGCTATAGCCAGATGCTGTCGAACGGGAGAAACACACACAAACACGCAGCGTGTATGTATACAGAGAAGCGGTGGCTGAAATAGACTTGTGGCAAAAGAAGTGCACCACGTAACTCCAGACTAAAATCAAGGCATTAGCGTCAGCACCACGCACATATCTGGAACTCTGTCTTGCACACAGCCACCGTGTGTGTTTTGTGTGTGCGTAGTCACGCTAACTGAGGTTCCACCATTTCTCTCCATATTCACACTAATGAGAGAAAACGGCCAGAAAACTTCTTCTGTAATTATTCCCCAGGGAGCAGGGTTTCAGCATGGCCATGGTGCATAAACAAATACATGCACACACAGACACACACATAAACAGTATGCTGATACATCCGAAACAGCGGGGTGACATTTAAATTTGTTCACCTGTTGAAAAGCGTGCATGGGAGCACGAGGGAAAGAGAGGATAATGCCAGAATAATATCATATCATTATGGAAGATACTGACATATGCTAGTTACAATTCAAACATGTAATTGTATATGTGTATGTGTGTGTGTGTGTGTGTGTGAGTGTGTGCATGTAGTGAGGGGCATTTTAAAAAGGAACACTAACACCATCACCTCACAGTCAGACCCTCGTGAACGTCGCCAACACGAACGGTTGAACTCAGTTCCTTCTCTTGTAGGGAAAAATCTAAATAGAGCTTTGCCATAGAAACACTTGTCTCGCTTTGTGTGTGTGTGTGCGTGTGTGTGTCTGTGCGTGTTAAAGAGAGAGGGAGGAGGAGACTGACAAAGAGATAATGGGACAAACATAAGGTCAATGTTTTTTATGAAATCGCTGTCTTTGTCACAATGCATCAGTTCTGACTTTCCTACTTTTAATAACGCCTTTAATTCAGCCAATGTTAGCCTGCAGCAGCTTTTAACAACTACAATAGTCTTATTCGGCACACACACACACACACTCTCCCTCTCTCTTACACACACACACCATATTTTGAAAACCTGCTCACACTCAGACAAAGAAGCAGAGATATACGACAAAATCAGGCAATCTTTTTTTTTGTGTGTGTGTGTGTGTCTGAGTGAATAGTTGGGAAGGGAGTCTTACGAAGGCACGCACACACACACACACACGCACACACACTCCCTGCCCAGTGTTTGTGGTGGCGGAGCACAGCTGGTAACATCTGGATGTATTTTAGAAGTGTTTACATTTCCAAAAGACTGAAAAACTACACAGAAAGAGAGAAAGAGAGAGACAGAGTTCTGAAAAACACTGCAGGTGCCAGAAGTGTAATAAAGAAAGGAGCAAGTCCCAGAAGAAGATTGTTTAAAATCTATCACAGTGCAGTTGGTTCACTTACACACACATGCTCATAACCGTTGGCCAATTGCAGTTATTGCCATAATCCTGGTCCAACAATAACTGACATCTGGTGCACTAATTGGCAGACTACATCTTCTCCGTCTGAGTTTTGTCCCATCAAGCTTCCCTTACCGCAGCTGCTCGGATGAAAACAGAGACTTTGCGCTTCAGCTTCTCTACGCGGCGTGTCTTTACTGCTCACCAGCTGACAACCACGCTTACGCACTCACCGCCACACACACAACGCAGCGATTTCCACCGACACGCACACACACAAAAACGCATATGCAGATGCATGACTACAGACACACACACACGCACAGAAAACAGCTGCATTTCCATTTTACTTCCCCTAAATGACGAAAACACAAAAACAGTTGGACTTCATTCAGTCTAATCAAAGCTGACACAGAGTACATCTCTGTAAGATGACGTCAAGAATGAAGAAACGCACACACAAACACACACACGTGCATGCACACCGCACACACAGTCTATAGGATGTAATTTCAGTGATTGGGTGTAATTTACTGGTGTAAGTTGAAACCAGACAGGGCAACTAGAATGATCCCTGCCAGATCAAAAACAAACCATACACACTGGAGTTAGGGGGGCAGCACACACACACACACATGCACACAACACACACCCACAGGAATACACTTAAGGTACTCTGGAAATTAACACAATCACCCCACATATTCTTTTGGAAGGAAAAAAGCCCAGGTTGTGTGAGCTGTTAAAAAAATGGCAACGTGCTTGAATTTACAAGAAATGAGTATTTGAATATTGTCCCACGCAACGTGTCCTTGGGATCACTCTAATCCTCTCAGGTATGCCACTTTCCCATGGTCCAACCTAACCTCAGCACACACGCGCACACGCGCACACGTACACACACACACAGGGGAGATTATTAAAGCGACCTCGTGGCACATGGACGTTCCTGATGGATTTAACATCAGGAATGATTGTTAACTTTTTGAGCTAAAAAGACTTGGAGTGACTCCTGAGAAAAACCGAGCTCTTCGCCAGACACACAGATCACATGACAACCGGGCCGCAGAAGCACGGACCCCTGGGAAAACGGCACAGTGCCATCTCTCAGATCACACAGACTCAGGAGCCGAGCAGTAATGATGCTGTGCAGCTCTATCGTATTTAGGTATGAATGCGCCATTCACGTGTGGGGAAGGCTGAAGTGGTTTTTGACGTGAATGTGTGCATCACAGTCAAGTGGTTGGGGGGAAAAAAAGATAATCTCCATGAAACAAATTAAACCTATTAAGAGGAACATATGCTCAAGGTGACAGGAGAAATTAATTTGGCTCAACTATTGAGACCCATACCTCCACCCCGCTATAGGATTTCTACCAAACTAATTATCACGCTCCACTTTCAGAAATAATAAGGAAAGTACTTAATAGGTTAGGATTCAACCCTGCATTCATATGTCCATTTAACATCCCTGCTTTCATGCCCACACACTCTTGCCTTAATGCAATTTCACATCCGTGATTTAAAATAGGGAGAGGAATTATATTTCAAGTGGTGTCAGGATTAGAAAATACAAGCAGTGATATTAAAATACTGTAAGGTCTTGTGTGTGCATGCCGAGCCTTTCTGAGTGGCTGAAGCGGAGGTAAAGATGTTAAATAATGTTTTTGTCACAGTTTAGGACGGCGGAGGAATTACAATGAAAGCACAGATCTCTGATTAGTCTTCTCTCACTGTATATTAATTCTGCTCCCTCTCTGCTTTATGCTGGTTAGGAGTTTTAATTTTTAAACAGAGCACAGATATGAAAAGACCCCCAAGTGTGTGCTCCTGCGCCAGCAACTGAGGTCTGTTTATCTAGTCAGCCATTCGCTCCAATTATAACAACATCCAAATGCAACTATTGTTTCATTTCGAACATTCTTTAATATTAAAATCACTTTTTGTGTTTTTATCCTCTTACTTACGCACCACTGCATTAGCATTTTCGGCGCCCCAGGCTTTAAAGAAGTCAAAATGCAGGTTAGGCCAGTTTTCTTCATTATCGGCGCAACAAAGTTAAGCACAAAATAAATGAATAAAAAGATGGAGCAAGCCCTTATGTTTTTCATGGCTTATTTTTCAGAGAACTTGAATGCAGTGAACATTAATTCAGCATTCGTGAGAGTCTTTCTGTGAACTCCAGCTCTTTATTTTTTATCCAACAAACACCTCCCTGTTCTTTGCTTATTTCTCCCTGTGTGTGACGTGCCGCTGAGCTGTGTCTCTCTCATTTTGTGAAAAGCAGTTAATATCCAGATGAGGTCTGAGAGGATTACTGTATGTCACTTCCTCTGAGTACAGAGTACACTCCACACACGCACAGCACCAACATGACCACAAACGTCTCCCCCTCCAGGAGGCATCAGCTGAGCCACCATCAGAAACATCAAAATTTTAAAAATAAGTACATGAAGAGTTATAAAAATACAGAGAGACTGAGAGGGAGGGGTCTATTAAGGGCTGTGGTTTTCTATTAAACTCTAATGGAGGCGGGGGAGAAAAGGGGAAGAGGAGTTCACATTATCTAAGAGAATTCCAATTAACACTCTCCCCCTCAGTAATTAGCAGCTAAAATAGCTAGCGAACAAACCCAAAATCCCAACTCTGATGCCACGGTGCCACTGAATGAATTCTCAAATCAGGAGCATCCGATGTAGAGAAGAACCTGATACTAAAGACGACAAACACACTGGCCAGAATAAACCATGAGGGCTGTTGTTTAAATACAAATTAAAAAAGAAAAAACATCTGCCTGCTTTTTAGTTCTGTTTTTGCTCTTCATTCTTTCTGCTACAGTCTTGTGCTACTTTTCTTTTGGGCCTCTAAAATAAAAATACAGAGGTAGACTTACTGTATTAGAACTACAGTAAAGCTATTTAATAGACACATGTAGTCAGAGACAAAAAGCAAATACTATTTACTTCCATTAGGAACAAAAGTTAAATAATGGGATAAAAATAAGGGATAAAAAATAAAGGATCACACTGAGCAATCCAGGCTGAACAA
Source organism: Naso vlamingii (assembly GCA_029822935.1). Lineage (NCBI taxonomy): Eukaryota > Metazoa > Chordata > Actinopteri > Acanthuriformes > Acanthuridae > Naso > Naso vlamingii. The sequence goes on along the minus strand of JAPQLA010000012.1, from coordinate 18,987,792 downwards.
AATGAGGGGAATGAGGGAGGGAAAGCCAACATGAGCAACAAAGCCAGAAAAGCGGATATCTTTTAGCCGTCTGCCGCTCATTTGCTCCTTCACTGGTCAGTTCTTCCACTGTTTAATGCAAACAGATGAGGCCTTTTCTCGCTCTTTTTCCAAAGCCTTTTCTTTTTAACGGTGGCTTCTTGGCCTCTGCAGTAACGTCAGCACAGCGTCTATTAAAACAACATGTGTCCCAGACTGCTACACACACACAGACGCACACACACCCTCTGCACTCGGACGTTTTTTTTGGTGAACTTTTGACCTGTTTCCATGAAGTGATATCTGGGGCACGGGCGGTTCAGGTGTGCCTAAAGTTTTACACACGCAAACATACAAAACCAGACGTACGCGGTAGTGTAAGCCGTATCAGGACTTGCTATCTGCAGCTACTAAGTGACCAGTGCTGATGGATAACAGGACAGAGATAACCTCTATCAGCCAAAACCCCAGCTGGACACAAGGTGGGCTGCAAGATCCCACTCTAATAAAACCAGCCTAATTCAGCCGCTTTTCAATTTGCACATGGCGGCCTGTTTCAATTAGACCTTTAACACACACACATACTCACTCACAGCTTATGGACTATACATTTGTTCCAGCAAAAGCTTTTAATATATTAAGATACCCATCAGGTAGATTTTACACTGATTTGTGCAGGCCGCTCACATGTAAACGCAGTCACACAAACACACACACGCACACACACACACAGACTGTGGACACAGTGGCACATTATAAAAAAAAAAACACATGCTGTCACACGCTGATCTGTATCTGGACAAGTCAAACTGTGATAAAGTCACTCTTCAACTACAGCAATCGATGGAAGTAATTTATTTACCTCACCAGGCAATTTCTGCTCTGTCTTCAGAGAGAAAGAGAGAGGGAGGAAGGGAGACAGAGAGGGAGAGAGAGAGAGGGGGAGACAGAGGGAGATTTGGCAAGCATGTGTGAGTGGTGTGTAAATTAATCTAGCAGCAGTTAGATCCAGAGCCATGTATAAGTCCATAAAACAAGAGGAGGTTAAAGCAGCTCACATCATACATACACACATCAGGCAAAGGTCCAACGCCAAAACCACTTCTTCCAGAGAGAGAAGAGACATGAAACGTCATCTAGGTTCCATTAATGTGATCTGCTATCCCTGGATGCCACTAAAACGACTGGAAAAAAAAATGAACAGTTACGAGTTCTTTCTCTTCCCTTTTCTTTCGTTCTTGCTTTCTCTCTCCATTCAAAAGCAACACGCACCAGAGAGAGGCCTGTCTGCAGTCCTTAACTTTAACTCAATGAAATAAAAGGCACTTAACTAAGCCTCAATGATCGATACAAACACTGCTCTGCTGCTGGCTGGTGCTCACACACACACACACACACACACACACACACACAC